>WNHD01003811.1:0-12113 GCA_011057455.1 Ganaspis sp. Gsp50
ATATTTTTATTTCGCATAATACATTCAGTTTACTGCACTAAAATGTAAAATTTAGCCCTTGAATTTAAAGTTTACTGCACTCAAATTTGAAACTTTACTTAAATGACACTATGTCCTCACTTTACTGAACTAAGGTCAGTAAAGTTTACTGCATTTCTTTTCTCCGTGTATGAATAAATGTTCACCTTCTCAAATATGTTTAGATAAATTAACAATATTTACTTTGAAAAAATTGTAAAATATGTTTTTTGCCATTTTTCGGGAATTGTGTCCCACAGTGCAATGCTATATTTTTGTCAGTGAAGGTATAAATAACTCAAATTATTTCTGATTGGAATTGAGACAGCGAATATAATCTTAATAATATTAATTGAATAAGAGAATAGTGAAAATGCTAAATAATCATATAGCCGAATGATATGTTACCAGCAGACAATGTTATTCGCATCCCTGATTCAAAAGCATATCCTTCTACATGCGTACCGATTGGTACATTATTGTATGTGTGTAAACTGTATAGCTGGAGGGTGTTGTGAGTTATGAGTGCTCTGTGATATCAATGCATCAATTCAGTTAAACGAAGGATTAATTTAATAACAAGTCAACGAAAGGGGATTACCAAATGATCTATAGAGAAGGGCAGAAACTAAAACGTGTACAAGCAATATTTTTAAACTAAATATCATAAACACTTATGTTATTTAAGAACATCAGCTTTTCACTGTTGCTATTTCTTTTTAATCTCATTTAATTGTTTTTGAAATTATTTTGCTTCTATTATATTAATATGTATGTTACTCATGAAAAAGTAGTATATCTTTAATAATAACCATATTCAAAATAATTTTTAAACAAAATAATCTGCTCTATACATGCAGACAAAATCTGATACTTTGACTCAGCAATTTTTAATTTTTATTCAAAGAGTGACAGCATAAAATTTATATGTAAATCTTAAGTATTTTTCTGTACAACTTGCTGGAAAATACTTATATTATTTTTGCAATTTAAAATAAGCGAATAATATAATAGAGAAATTGATTGTTATTTAGTCACATAATGCATTCTAGATAGATTACCTGTTAGAATCATCACTGAGAAAAATGGTTGGATAACATATCCAATTGGTTGGACTCTGGATCGCGATCCAATAAATTGGTTGCATCAACCAATTATTGGCTGTATTATGCAACTGAAAAGTTACTTTAACATCGGCAAAGATAATGCAGTAGGTATACCTACTTTGTTGATGTCTCCAATAATTGGTTGATGCAACCAATTTATTGGATCGCGCTCCAGAGTCCAACCAATTGGATATATTATATTTCAAAATATTTTGGTGTTTTCCTTCCCAGCGCAGTAAAATCTACTCAACATGCTCGTCAGACTCTCCCACAAATGGGTTGAATAGAATTTACTGAAATACCATCCTGTCCAACTTTTACTGAGCATTTTCAGTAAAATACACCGAGTAAATTTTCTCAGTGTATTAAAAGATATCTTTCAACTACAGTAGATATCGAAATTTCGTCATAAAAAAGTCGATGCCCGTGCGATATTGGACCTAGTTTGCAAATTTCCACCCGGGCATATGAATAAATCGTAATATTTCTTATAGCAGTGTCATCGTAGAATTATATTTTCAGAATAAATTTTTAAACAATTTTTTACTATGTAAATAAAAAGGCGCGGACCAGTTTCGCACATGAGCACCTATAGGTGCGCATCATTTGGAAATTGAAAAATCTTGACCCTAGTTAAAGCCAGGATAGAATTTCCACAGAGGATGCCTAGAAAATATTTGTAATTTTGTTTGGAGTAGAATTTTGTTCTAATAAACTGCTGCCACGTTTCAATTAATTTAAATTACAATAGTCTTTTATTTACGACAATAATATTTTATTAAAAGTAGACGCTTCCTCTTGTTCATAATTTGCTGAGCGGGAAGTCAGTGAAGGGATGATGAAGGAGAGGTATGGTTAATTGACATGACAGATAGAGGGTGCGAGAGAAGTTGTCGCTTAGTAACATTACGCCGCGATGAAATTGATACTCACCCTTATCCACCGCTGCCCTGTTTCACTTATTTCACCCCGATTATGATACAACTACACAGAAACATTTACATTCTTATACCGACAATAAATTCTATACTCACTTCGTACGGTTGATCTTTGAGCAAAAAAAGGAAAAAATAAGGAAGGCATGTTTAATGATTGGCGTAAACGTCTTATTATTACATACGCAACTGTTAAAATTTGCTCGATAGATTCATCATTCCTCAGATTTGCTCTTTTTAGTTATAGACACGGTCAAGTTGTAAACTTCCTAGCTGCTACAGCTAACTGTATAGCTGTATTTCGTTTAGATAGAAATTTGGGTGTAGCAGCTATAGAAATATAGCTATACTATTGCTATCCGTTGCTATATTTCTAGCTGCTACACATAATTTTCTATCTAAACGAAATCCAGCTATATACAGTTAGCTGAAGCAGTTAGAATTTTTTTTTATTTGACCATTTTAGGGGCAGAGAGGGGATCATACTTCCTATTATGCATTATAACGCGAAAGGGGGTGGGGATTTTGTTAAAGTAACGTTACACGTATGACGCTAGTATACATTATGAATTTTTTATATTTTATAAAATATCTTTTCGAATAATTGGAATGTGTAGGTAATTAATATAATTTATTACAAGGCTAAAAACTATTTTGTAATAAAACAAAATTAAAACTACTAACAACTGAAGCCTATACGTTTCTTTTATTGGGGATGGGGAAGGAGGTCTTGAAAGTTGAAAAATTGGTAACGTATAGTTTATGGACCGTACCCCTAAGACCCATTTTGATTACTTGCTTGTAAGGAAGTTGTGTGTATATAACTTTTATTTTTTAAATAATGATAGTTTTTATGACAATTCCGATGACTAGTTTAACCGTGACCTGGTACTTGGTGACAGGAGGAATAAGTGATTCTCAACATCTTGCACTTGATTGCGCTTTTATTTTACTGAACCTCCGTATTAGCAAAAATGTGAATCACTATTTTTGCCTTTTATGACAATAGTATAGAGGGTGGAAGCTTTTACTCGACCGCCGACCATCTGGGGGCTTAATCTCTTTGACTTTTTGTTTATATTGATCCAAAACTCCCTTCTTTAGTTAAACTTCTCCAGTTCCAGATAGTGCAATAATTAATAATCAGCATCAATATATGATGACTTTTACTTTATTTAAAATTTAGTATTTTTCAATAGTTATAATCATTTAATGTATCCAATTGTTTGGACTCTGGAGCGCGATCCAATAAATCCAAACAATTTTCATAAAATCGATTTTTTTTTCGTAAATTGTTAGAAAATACTCTTAGAAATGATATAGAATTAGTGCTGAAGGTCCGCGCGACCGAGAAGTTGATATACAAGAGGGGAGGCCAACGACAATGAGCGTGTTGATCGAGCCGAATTGAAGCTACTGAAGCGTCTAAAGAACATCCAACTGCCACTAGAAATGCAGAAATACTTGAAAAGGATGCCTATACGTAGCTCAAAAAGGAGTTGTGTGAAAAGCTGGAATTGATATGTGAGTAAAATTCACTTTTTTTACAAATAACGAAACTCTTGCACTTATCAACATAAACCAAACAGCATTTTACACTTTAGATGTCTCTCTATGGTCGGAACTATACAGCCAAAAACTTTCATTAAAGTGTATATCACTTATTCAAATCAGCGAAAGTTTCGTTGATTCTCAGCGTATATCCCTACTGTTCCCATGCGCGGCTACGTATGCTTTCATGTAGAATCCTACATAGGATTTTCATACATCGTCTCACATGGGGTAAATAAATAAATAAATGAATAAATAAATTACTATAGAAACCCGAGTCGAACTTTTAGACCTGATTTTATGCTTTAACATCCTTTATTTTGAGTAGATAAAAGGAGGAAAGCAGGCTTTATTATTCCCATTGTCACTAAACCCTGCCTTGCCCCTTAAACCTCTAGTTACTGCCCAAATTAGACGTTAAAAAAGAAGGAAGTAGCGTTTGACGGAACTCTATTAAAAAAATTTATATAGAGCAGAAAATGACGTAAACCCTTCTTCCTCCTTTTAATATCTGATTTGGTTAATAACTACAGAGGTTTAAGGGGGAAAGCAGGGTTTAGTATGCAATGTTAAAACGAAGGGTTTAGAAGGATGTAAACAGGTCTAAATGTTCGACTCGAGAATACAATTATTTTCTTACATCTGTTAAGCAGCATGCTATACGGAAAGCAAAAAAAGTTACTGCGCATCAGCCGTAGGAACTAGTTACAATTTGTTACAATTTGTATATGTGTATATATCCAGAATTACGAAAAGTTTTGTAAAATTCAATATAAACTTATTTTCTACGTGTACTTTTAATCGAAAAAGTAAAAAGTTAAGTAGTTGCTTTTTAATAGTCTTGTTGTTATGTTTTACATTTATATATTTTTTTGTAAATGCAACAAAATAAATTTATCTGCCCCAGTGACCATCTTATGAAAGTTTTAACGTTGCTTTATTGAGGATTCAGCCAAGTTGACAATCCCTATTCACCATAAACTCACTAATACCGGACGTGACTTTTGAAGAATACGATGGAACCACACTGCAGCATAATAGGCTCTACGTGTTTTCTTAAACGACTGCGCCACCCAAAAAATCATGGAATGCCTATGCATTATTGTTAATTAAGTACCGCCTACTGCACACAGACTATTTCATCAAAAGAGAGTTTACTCAGAAAAATGCTTCTACTTCTTTTACCGGTCATTATTACCTTAAGAATTTCTTCACAAAACAGCAAAAACGTTCCTTTTAACACTATAAACCTTAATTAAAAATTATTTTAATTTAAATACCTGGAATATTGAAAAATTTACTTCTTTTTAAATCATTTTAATATTCTTACTTTTGCATGACATTCTTTGATCAATAAAAAGAAGGGCATAGTTCTTAATGAACAGAATGTTCTTTCTTTTTAAATCATCAGTAAACCTATTATATATATGACACCGCATCTGACAAAAGGGGTTGTATCACAATTTATTCCTATGGTTTAAGAAGTTAAAATTTTTTATCGAATTTTACTTTCACTTCATTTATTCTACATAAAATAGACTTTATCTTCTTTCAAATTACAAATCTTATTATTTTATAATGTTCATTTTATTATTTTTGTTATTCTACTCTATTTTTATATCCTATTAAATGTTTTTTTAATTTTACTTCTTTTCGCTTATTATATAGAATAGTCAGTATCGCATAAATATTTCTTTCATGTTAACAATTCTTTATTATAGTAATACCGAGGGATTACTATTCACTAGTCAAAATCGTGTACAGTGTACTACCATAGTATTATACGCATTTTTAAACCTCATATTGCTACTGCTTATTACAGAGTTATTGCGTGGTATTTTCCGTTAATACACGGCCGTAACACGATTATTATAGGAAGAGTGTACAGTGGACTACCTGAGTGAATTTCCCCTCGAGTATAATACACAATAATTCCCTTTTCTCTGTGCTATTTAAATCTGCGTCTAAACGTCTTGAACCTAAATGGCTTAAATTTTAAGACACTTTACTTCCGCTAGTAAGACATTTTGCCGTGTTAAATTTCAAGATATTAAACAAAGACACAAAAAGTGTTAAGATACTTGGTCCAATCAAGGCTATATTTGAAAGTGTAAATTTTTTCAGGGAAAGAATACGTAGTTTCAAGAAAACAATATATCGTACAATTGTTTGAAAATGAATAGCTCTACTATATAGAATAATATAGAATACAATTCTTTGCAGGTTTTAATTTACTTTTATAAATCAGAAAACAAATGGATGTCGCAGCCATTGGAATATTAAAATAATCTACTATAAGTTTAATAAATCTTGAGCGACGATTCAAAGGGCGAGATGGGAGTATCCGTTGTGCTTGGAGGAGAATGAAGGCAGCAGTTCCAGCAGTCACAGATGTGACTGTACCCCTAATGAGCGAGCTATTTTTCACGAGTATTTTTATCCCGTTTATTGGCCGCTCGTTTCACAAACTGTCGGCTGGATATTAATCATTCGACTCTTACGACTTGAAATTTTATTTCTTCTAAGGATAAAAGAGGTTAAAAGGGAGATGGACGGAACAAGAGGAAAAGAGGTGGGTGGGGATTTGAGCTCTTTCATTATTGTTATTAAACCGGCTTCCATAGGTAACATTCTTTTTGTATAATGAGTTTCAAACACATCCGACTGCATTCTGTGTGGCAAACATTTATTTGTATCCAAGCCAAAAACTAATGCTATCATTTATTTTCACATCTCACAAAAAATTTCATCTTTAACAATATCTCTTTTTACCAATTGTAGTCATTTCAATATTTTTAGATAATATACTATACAAGTTATTATTATAATTATGTTTTATACTAGATTCAAAAAAATGATGTTTTTTGTCTTTTATTGCTGAAATGTCTCTTCAAGTAAATTGATCAACTATGTATGTGAATCAGAGTAAAGCGATAGCAGTTTTCTTAAACTAAATATCTGATATCGAAAAATTAGTTTAATTACTCGTAAAATATACATTTACGTATATACATTTATATACATTTCCAGTATAGTGCGTTTCTATTGCTTTATTGACCTTGAGTAGGGCCTCGACGGGATTTAAGGCATGCGTAATAAAATTTCTATACGCTCACCGGAATTCGTGATGCGACACTTATTGGCATATAAACTTCTAAAAATAAAATCCTATTCTTATAATAATCGACATACCAACTATTGTCATATATTTCAGCATATTTTACAATAGACATGAGAAAAAAAAACATTATTTGTGTTGTTTGTAAACGTAGACATGATTCCAAATTCGAAATGTCAAATGTGTCAATACGGCAAACTTTATTGGACCAGTATTGGTGTTCAAATCTTACTATCGTTGGGCCAATGTTGGCTCCGGTTCTTAGAAATCTGAATTTGCTGAATTTTGGCCCAATACTGGCTAATTGACGGCCCGACAGTCAAATATTTAATAGCAAATTATCATTGCCAGCTACGTAGTTTGACACAATAACGGCAAATGAACATCTTCTGTTTTGGATTTATAATGACTAATATTATCACTGCGCAAGCAACCAATGATATTGAAGTTTGAAACGTTTTTTTCGTTTACTAAAAAGCAAAATGCAAATCTTTGTTCACTTAATCGCTATTTTAGTATTTATTTACCAACTTTGTAAAAATATAATGCAAAATTGAATCATTGAAAGTTGCGAATGAGTATTTTAAAAATTCAAAAACAGCAACAAATTTATTTTTAATTTCTCGTAAACGAAAAAGAAACGTCAGCTTGAGCGTCACACCAACTTAACTTAACTTCTTAACGTTAACTTGAGAAACGTGTTGAATCTTGTCCCAGTACGACTCGCATAAGTTCACGTTGCATCAGTTTATTATGTGGTTTAGGATAGTGGATGTCCATTGGTCCCGAGTTCAATTCTCCAAGTCATCAGATTTTCTCTTCAAGATTTTAATCGCACGAGTCGAAATATAAATATGCATAAGAAAATGAGACTCATTTTGTTCCGAAAAGAACTGAAAAGTGTTCTTTTCATTCTATTTAATTGTTTATATGTTCTCATTTAGTTCTCGTAAGTTATTCTGTTTAGTCCGCTTCTAATTTTCTGCATAATTATTTCCGCGTTTATACTTGATATCTAGATTTTCGATAAGTTCTCTCTTATCATCTGTTTGAATGTCTAAATTCTGATTATGTACTCTGTTGGTCTCAGCATTACCTCAAATTCTCTTTAGATTCTCGTTTTATGTTCTGATGCTACTTATATTTTCAAAAAATAAATATTTTCTACAAGTTTACTTAACTCAGTTGTTAGTGCGTCGAATTACCGAGTGATTTTGCGTGACTTTGCGTGCATTGAATCCCCACAAGTGCAAATTTTTTAATTTATTAATTGTGTGTTATAGCCTTAACTGTAGCATGTTAGGTATATAATATGATTATAAACTCTCTAAATCTGAATTAGTAGTTTTCTACTAAAAATTAAATTAGCTTACTATTTCAATCGGTAAACGACTTTTCGCTATTGAATTAGTAGCAAACTACTAATTCAGATTTAAAGAGAAAATAATAAATATGAAGAATTCCTTAGGCAATGTCGGTATAATGAAAAGTGTAGACTAATTCCAATTCTGAAATATGAGTACACAATTTCTTTATAAAAGAAATATATATTGTTTTCAAAACATTGTATATTTGGTATTAATTTAAATAAACGATTATCTATTTTACATTTTCAGATAGTAACGTGATGTATTGAATAAATATCTAAAATTCTTCAACATCTCGTGAAATTAATATTACGCACTTGAAACAGACGTAGAATGGAGAGTAATAGCGAGAATTTATTATAATCCTCGTTTATAGGACTCAAAATGTGCAGAATTGAAAATTTGCTTGCCTTATAGAAGAACCTAATGAGAACTTCTGATGCATTGATAACAAATCATCTTTAAATTCTCTTGGCTCCTCTAAAATTCTAGAATTTGGAGAATTAAAAAAGACCTTAAATTTCGACTAGGGGACAGTTTAAGATTTTTAATAATTATTATATATATGTGATATCTTTGCGTCGAGAAATTATAAAAATTAAAGCTTCCTCTATGAGAAGGCAAATTTCTTGCTGATTAAACTGCAAAAGCATAGGTGTCTTGATTTAAGACGTTTAGGTGGTCATTTTTAAGACGTTTATTGCCGTTTTAAAATTTGGACCACACGGAGGAAACTGGAGTGCTAAAATTTCATGGTTATAAAAATTTTGTTGGTTTATTTTTTATTTCACATAGGTACAAATTAAACTCTACAATATTTTTTCCTATTTTAATTGTATACACATTTTATAGTTTTGCTTTACACTCTAGGCGTAAATAATCAGCCCGATATTCAATTGCATAATACGTGAATTTAGCAGAAATGATTATCGATTTATAAAATGTGTCATTAAATTTTGATAGTTCTTTTTTGTGGCTTTCATCTGTAAGTAATTCATTATTTTTAATTCTAAAGTATTCTATTATTTCTAAAATTAAAAATCCTTTTTTAAAGCAATTAAAATTTGCATTAAATAAAATATCAAAAATTGTTAAATCAAATGTCATGTTTTGACACTATTCAGATAGTGAACTGCGAACAATAGAGTATAGTCTTATAGTCAACATGGAAAATATATCATATTTTACACTCCTCAGAGTAATTCTAATTATTCTTTTTTCTCCGTGCAATAACGTAATTACGTTATTGCGTCTTACGTTACTCTCTAAATCTGAATCAGTCAAGTCCCGCTGATTCTTAGCCAACAGTCGCTGATTGAATAGCTATATAAGTGTATCACTTAATTGTATAATAAGCGGAATTTCATTGATTTGATCGGTGAAAATTCCAAATGCTATACTGATTCAATCAGTGAATCCTCACTGATTCCTCGCAGTGGGTATCGCTAATTCTCAGTGAAATTTTAATCACTGAGAAAATCAGCGAAATTTTCGCTGTTTCAGATTTAGTGAGTATTAGCGTATAATTTATGTGACCAATTGTTACTGGACGCTAGCTTCAAAAATCTCATTTTTGTTACTTTCCTCCTCGGTCTTCCCTACGATTTAGAACGTCTTCTCTTTTTTGCGAAATTCGGGTTGCTTTTGTGGTTGGCTTTTTTCTTAGACCCTTTTGTTCGTGGTGCATTATCACTCACTGCTAGACAGTAATGGATGATGTCTAGACAACACTGACTGCAGCCTATTTTATTAATGTCCAAAAGATTACTAGCTCTTTTCCATTTTCAGGAATATATAGTTTACTTTCTAAATCTGAATCAGTGGAGACTCCCTGATTAGCCGCGAATAGTCGCTAAATAATCCAGTTACAAGGGTATACATATACCTAATATATAACTGGAGAAGTTGAATGATTATTCACTGCTAATTCAGTGAAAATCCTCTGATTATGGATTAGTGAAAAGTTTCAGTCACTATTTTAATCTGTGACGGTTCTCTGATTCACGCAGTGATTAATACACTGGCAAATAATTATGAAAACGCTTCAGCTCTTACAGCTAGAAAATTTAAGAAAATTACCCATCATTTGTTGGCTGTTGCTATAGGAATATATGTTTATGGATCATCTACTCTCTTAAAATGAATCATCGAAACTTGTCTGACTCTCAGCTATAAGTGTGCAGCTGATTGAATCAGCGAAATTTCGCTGTTTGAATCAGTGAAATATCACTGATTACTCGCAGTGTATATTAGTTAATTGAATCAGCTGCACATTTATAGCTGAGAATCAGCCAAAATTCCCTGATTCATTTTAAGAGAGTAGCACCCTTGCTGTTGAAATTTCACGTAACTAGAAAGATTAGGTATCACGCCTATATACACTCTATTAATTTTAATCAGTCAGAATTTCACTGATTAAATAGCCAGAAATATGTCACTGATTTCAAATCAATTGGATTTTGATTGAGTCAAGTTTTGATCGGGATTTGATAAGGGTTTCATAAAAAATTCCTTATAATCTCCAATACTATATAGGTTATGTTAATTGCACTTTAGCAGGTAATATTTTCTAGTCAGAATTTCAGTGCCTTGGAATCACTTGTTCCAGTATAGAGGGTGTAGGCAAGTTCAGGGAATTAATTACTTTTGATAATGAAGGTTATGTTTACTTATCTTCTTTTTAAGTCAATTGTAGGTATTAACTTTTAGAATGTTAACGATTGTAATTCCAGCAGCCATAAATTTCGCCAATTTTTCAGACTAAAGCATACAATGTTGATAAAAACGACGTATTCTTAAAATTGATCATTCGGGTTGAAACTTACATAATTTTCATTATTAAAATATTCTCAAAAATATTATTTTAAATTAAACGTTTATGAAAAAATGAAAAATGGTTGTCTTTTCTATAATGGGAGAAGCATTTTAATCATAAATTATCTAGTGAGTTTTATTTTTAGAAAGGGTTTAATTTTCTACATGTACATACATGTGAAAAAATGTTAAAAGTATGTAATATAAAGTACGTCTTGCACAGCAGTTTGAACATGAACCTTTTAATCCTTCCCTCTTACTCTTTTCACATTACTTAAGTGTAAAACATTTGCTCATCCCTTACTTTTGCACTCCCTATTCTACGAGTCTCTCATTCTCTTTCTCTTTCTCTAGAGTAGTCACCAATGTAATCCCGGATTCAGCACTCAATTTGCCGCGTTACACAGCGGTTTCTGCATGTATCCCACTCTTCGCTTCTGGAATTCCACTACCATTTTAGCCAACACAACTCACACCAGCACTCCACGTGTCGCCGCATTTCCTTGTCACTTAGACACAATATCTCTTGGTTCATTTCTACTCAAATCCCTGCCCACCGGCTGTTAGATTTTATTCCCTACCCCAACTTTCATTTGTACGAGGAGAAAGGAAAGAAGTAAGACTCGAACGTTAAAGTTACAGTTGTAAGCGTACGAGTAAGGCTCTAATCAGCAGCACCCCACATTGCATTTAAAATTAGATAAGATAAGTCACTCAATGCGATATTCAAACTAAAACCTAGGATTTACTATCTTCATGGGAGTGCATGGGAGTGAGCAAAAATCTCTGACAGCTGGAATCAAGTGTGTCTTGTCGGTAATATATTATGAAAAAGTAATTACGCTCACAAAAACACTGACAATCAGAGAAATGTTGCTTCAAATTGAACAAATTTTCTTTGAATCATACAAACAAATTGTTTGTTTAAATCAAATAAATTATTTAATTAATAGAACACATTTTTCTGTTCTCATATAATTTAGCATTATAATTTTAATATTACATTGTTTATTCAATGTTTACTTTTAATATTTAAGCAGCAACACAAGATTAAGACACTTTATGTATCCTTAAATAAGAGACTACACAAACATCTTAGAAATTATAGGGGAGACCGAGGTGAGTTGTAACTTAGGTGAGTTGAAACAGTGTCGATTTCTCATAACCTATAACTTTTTTGAAATTTTAAAAAACGTAGATTTAT
>WNHD01003812.1:0-23546 GCA_011057455.1 Ganaspis sp. Gsp50
AAAGAGAAACATCATCTCGAGCTTTTAAAGCCCATTTACGTAAATCAACATCATGAACTGGCAATGATTTTTCTAAAGCTTCTTTAAATTTATTCAATGTATATTGAGAAATTTTTAATAACTTATTATTTCTTGATCCATTATTCGCCATCTGCTTCTCCCATCGATATAATTGTAATTTTGATGTCACTTTCTTAAATCGTGCTTGTACTGAAGTAAATTTTAAATTATGCTTTTTCCCTGATTTCCAATTTCAACTTCTTTTACTAGAAAATTATCATCATTGTCATCAGAATAATTCTCATTGTCTTCATCTTCAACTGCAGTTGGATCCATTATAAATTTGTCATTTTCGAAACATAAAGCTTCATATGATTCAATGAAAAGAGCATCATCAATTGAATCCTTCATTAACTTTTCAATTTGTAAGCTAAACGCCTCTTCTTCTCCCGTGATAACAGTATCAACATTATACTGTGGTTGGTTAAAAGCTTTGATTAAAAGATTCAAAATATTTTTAGGATTCATCATTTTGATCTTCTTAAAAGAAGAGCACTCAAAAAATTCTCTAAACACTTATTTCAAAAGAAATCTAATATTCAAATAGAGATTAGTAAATAAATGCTCCCGATAGAGAGCAAGAAGAATAAATAAATCAGCAACCGTTAAAAAACTAGCGCTTACGAACTACTAATATATTAAAAGAGAAATAGGAAATAATTCAAGATAATAGAGAGAACGTCAATTATTTGGAAAGGAAAATTCAAATGAAATGAAAATGTTGGATAAGGTTAATTTCTTTTTTGTTTCTCATTTAATGGTAATGTACATTTAATGGTAATTACTAACAATCCTAGTTATATTAAACAGAAATGTCAATACATGTGACAATCAATATTGGGATCTCTTACAAAAAACTTTTTAACTTAGTGTACTAACAAATATTCTTCTAATTTTTTTCAGGTGGCGTTTTTGTTGTTCTGCTGTGCGGCCTAGCCCTCGCCATTCTCGTAGCAATTCTTGAATTTTGTTGGAATTCAAAAAAAAATGCTCAATCAGATCGCGTAAGTAATTGTCCCTTTTTACAAAATCGACTCATTTAATCGCATGTTTCAAGTGAAGTAATAATACTTTTTTAAATGTATTAATTTAAAAAGACAGAATTGGGCTTCTCAAAAGCTTCTGATAGATCAAAGGTAAACAATTTTATAGCCCACAATAAAAAATCGCTTCAAGAGATATTATTACAGTTATAATTTGTTCACGAAAATGTTAATTTTCTATTAATAACTTTTATGCTTGCATGAAATAATTAAATTTTGGATAATAATAAAGTTTTAAGAGTAACAAACTGACTCATCGTGTAGGACTATTATAAAATTTGAAATAATCAATTTCTATTCTGGAAATAAATTGTATTATTGAACGATTTATCAGAAAGCATTTGCATGAAATTCGAGTAGTTATTTAATGTACACACATTTTGATATTGTGCTGCTTTGTGTAACGCTGTAATTAAACGACAATTAGGAGTTATATTCAATTATACCTCGAGTTTATCACAGGATAAACCCTGTAAATTGAGTAACTATAATTACTAGTCAGTACTATAGTCTTTAATATTTGAAATAGTCTCTGTGTGCTGAGATGGCTTCAGAACTGCGCTTCGCAATACGTTGTGGTCCACGTCAAAGACCAACTGCAAAATCATGTTCAGCAACAACTGAGATCTTATCCTGTAGTCGTTGCAGTCCACATTCCCCAGTGCAGAGAAGTCGTTATTACTCTGGAAGTCAAGAAGAAACAACTTATGTTCCGAGCATCGATATTCCGCGATTAAATGGTGTAAGTCTAGTCCCACAAGATAGGCTAGTCGATTACCACTTTTTCTGGATAATTGGATAATACATGACAACGCTTCTTTAATCTAAATTTGACATTTATTATATGCCCAAAATTTTATATATCTTTAATAGTTAGACAAATATTAACAACCAGAAAAGCAATATTTCCATTTGCGCTACCTATACTTCTTAATCTAACATATCCTCCTAAAATGCAAAAATATTCAAAAAGAGCAACCGATCAGTTGCTTTATTGACTTCAAAAACCTTGATATAGTTTAACTCTATACAACACAACTATACAAGACATGTAGAGACAATTTTGCATATTTTGGATTCATTGTACATATTTTTATTGTTTCGATATCCCTTCTGAAATCTTACACCTAATGGAGGACTCAATTATTTGACTCAATTTATTTGACTATCCACTCAAATAAATCACTCTGATCCATATTCCATGCATATTTATAATGAACTTGACAGTTATCATATAGATATACATATATAACTGTAAAAATAGAAATATATACTATATTAATTCAAGATTATTATTTATATATTTTCCCGTCGCTTTACAATAACTTTGCTAACATTCTTCCATACAAATTTATAAATATTACTCTACCTTTCTGAAAAAATTCATTGGAAGATTTAAAAATAATAGATCGCAGTAATTTCGGGAAGCTTTTACATAACAAATTTTAAGATGGAAAACGCTTGCATTGCAGGATTTTCTTCAGTTGGTTCAAAGACAACTTTTGCCTTCCAAACACTGCGTGCTACCATTTTCGTACTCGAGACATTTCCTACCACTACTCTTCACTTGATGCAGCAGCTCAAAAAGACAACCGGTACATGTCTGAGCTGCTTCAAACCGCTGCTTCTTTCTCCGTTGTGGTAATCACCGCCAGTTTGATACCTCTTTTGTTAACTGGAAGGACATTTGTTTGTACCCTCCCAAGGATCTGATAAGAGCGGAGATGACTTCCTCAAGGTTTTGTCAAACTATCCAGATCCCGAATTTCCAGAGATACTATGCACTTCCGGGACCTGTACAGTTGCTACTGTGCAGACTATCTCTGCAACATTGGACACACACGCCTCCTTGTTGGAGTCTCCTTCCAGTCTCAAGAGAAGATAACCCATTTAAGTGGATCTGGCACTCAACACCGCAGTTTTGTAAGCTTGTGGGTCAACATTTATACGAAGCTTGCCGAGGACAGAAATTTATAACTGAAGGGGTTATAAATTTCAGGGGTTCGGTTATGTAATCCGAATCTCTATCTCATCTCTCTGACCTTCAATGTTTGTAAAAAAAAACTTGTGATGACTTGGTTACAAATTGAAAAGGAATTGTAAACAATTAAATTTGATAGTAATAGAAAATCAACTCAGTAATAAAATTTAGGGTAGGGTGATCCCAAACCGACCTCCCCATGTTTCTCTACTTTTGTTGACACCGAAACTGTAATTGGCGGTATTTGAAAGCTTTCACAATACCAAACATGTTGTAAAATGTGGCAATATGTGGCCAGTTTCAAATGTGGTACAGTTTCGGTGGCAGCACTAGTACACAGAAACATGGGGAGGTCGGTTTGGGACCACCGGTCGGTTTAGGACCACCGGTCGGCTTGGGACCACCCTACTCTACTTAAAGTCAATCACAACATTTATTGAAAACAATCCGCAAGCTTTTTACAAATTTGTATCATCAGCGCTCATACCACACAATTATCAAATAAACTTAATCTCAAATGTCCATCGAATCGACATTTTACTTGTTCGGGATTTTCAAAGCATGAAATCATACGCGATGGTGAAGAGACGCTGTTCTTCGCTTATACTCCTAGGAAATGAATGCGGTGTCAGATTGTAGGCGTTTTTCAGGAGTCCTATTTCTTTCTTCTGGGCGTCCCTGAAATCTGGAGCTGATAGACCTCAAAATTCGTAGTAGTCAGTACAGCACTCGGGATTCAGTTTCTATTTATTACATACCATGGATTTATTTGATTTCAAATGTCCAAAAGACAGCTCCAACATTGACTCACTGGTCTGCCAAGTACACTTGCTCAAAAGAGTCTGACGGTTTTGGAAAGAGAGCCCTTCTCTTTTCCTTTCATTTTCCTCGGGTAATCGTAGTTCTCCCGCATCTATTCATTACAAACTGAATTTCAGGAAAATGCGATTCAGATTCAAACTACATAATCGGACCGCAATAAAGAACTTGAATAAGCCTCTAGGTACTTTTGGTTGGCCCAGAGTTGCACTCTTATTGAGTTGAGAGGACATTATTATCATTACCATGAAGGTTGAGGAATGCATAAGAAGATAAACCACCAGTACACAAGACTTCTGCTGGAAAGTCTACAGTTCCCGACATCCTTATCGACGCCTTAGCGCCTCTTGCAGTCTGGCGCTTTTTAAGCCCTTCCTAAAGACGCTACATCGTCTACACTCGGATATGTGAACTATCTCTGGGTAACTTTTGCCTTGATCCCCGCGCAAATAGCAGGAAGGATTTTTCTCGCACTTTGGAAGAGTGTGTACCCGCATTTCTAGAACGCGATGGAGCTATCCACACTCTTGCAATCGTTACTTATTTAACGAACCTCATTTCACTACTGTATTAAATTCACTTCTGTTAAACGTAGAATCAGTAATTATTTTAAACTAATAGAATGAAACGAGATTTAGACACTCTCGTCTAACCTCAACCTGTCAAAATATTCAAGCAGACGATTTGCCTGAGCTCAAACTAAATTTTCTGGCGCACTGTAGAGCGCATAATCCTGACAGACGCGTGACGTACAAACTCGACTTCTCCGTTACCAGACACCATGGCTGTTGAAGCCAATATATCGACCTGCTTGATTGCAGATCCTTCAGTCAGCTAGAGTGAGAGAGCCCAGGAACATTTCGGGCTGTACTTCTCTGACTCAGCAATACATTTAAGGTCCAGGTCCTTCTGGAATTAATTGTAGTGAGGTGCAGGAATTCCAGGGCATGTCCATCTGCAAGGAAAATACCCGCCTCATATGTCAGAGTAATTTAGTACTCTCCTGACCTCCGTCTCTTCCGGATATCATCTTCCAGGTCCATCTGAAATGATACCAGAAAAGATAGTGTTCTTGATATTCTTCATTGGTTCACCAGTGCCGAATTGGCAGAATAGACTCATCTCCGTTCTCATCAGGATCGTTCTGAGTCCTTGCCAAGGTCCATCTTGAAGGTCCCAATTACGAAACTCTCTAGAAAATTACACAGTTACTGTGTAATTTGATAGAGAAACCTGGTGGTGAACACAACTCAGAGAATTCACCGGATCAGTATTAATGTCGCGGTCCATCGCGATGAATTACTGACACCAGGAAAATCGTCGAGGATCATTTCTGGGGTGCGATTATGTAATTCGAATCTCCATCTCATCTCTCTGACCTTCAATTTTTTTGATTTTTACAAAAATTAAACAAAATTATTTATTTCGAATCTCCATCTCATTTCTCTGACCATCAATTTTTTTGATTTTTACAAAAATTTAAAAAATTGAAGGTCAGGGAGATGAGATGGAAATTCGAATTACATAATTGCACCCCTAGTTTACCAAGGTTAAAACGACGCGATTTGAATGTCTCGCGCCGACCAGCCAATGCAGACCGTCGCTTGGGCATAATTTCTTACGCGCTGCATTTCTGGTGAACCAGTCTCTTGTTCTGGGAGTCTCTCTCGTCCAGGATACACTGTTCGCCAATGACGTCATCACTACCTTGTTATCAATTTTTGGACTGGATATTTTGTTTACTTCATTGGAATACTCGAGAAAGAAGTTTTAAGGTGGCACAGCTATCCTCTTGCAAACACCATAAGAAAAAAGGAGACAACACGCGTATAGCCCAGCGAGCAAAATCTGGATCACCCGTACCGGAACCAACACCAGGTAAACCCACAGGACTCAGAAGAAATTCCCAGTCCCCGAGAAGGGATCCCAGGTAACCCGATAGGGAAGGGGTAGAAATTTCCTCAATCGTTTCCTCAGATCCCAAGAGATTGGGATCCTGAAGTCCCGGCTAAGGAAGCAAAGGGTACAAAAGGAATTAATCCTCTCGAATCCCTTGAAGGTACCCTGAGAAGATTGACTTCAGTACTGGGAGTAAGAGGGGAAAAGAATTAGGGCTTAAGAACATAACAAATCTCCGGATCCCAGTAAAATACGGTAGCCGGGAGACGAGTTGGGGGAGAAGAAAGCATTTTTACAATTCTCCCAGATCCCGTAAAGGTACCCTAGGAGAATCTCGAAAGTACAGGGAGTAAGGGGGAAAAGAATTAGGGTATAAGAATGTACTAATCTCCGGATCCCAGTAAAATACAGTACCCGGGAGACGAGTTGGGGGAGAAGAAAGTATTCTTACAATTCTCCCAGATCCCGTAAAGGTACCCTAGGAGAATCTCGGAAGGGAGAAGGCCTGTAAACGGAATCAGCTTCCTCGAATCCCGTATAGGAATCCCCAGAAAATTGGGAAGGAGGAGGAATAGAAGGGGAGCGAGAGGAGAGACCAATCCTCCGAATCCCGGCAAATGGAATCCTGGCGGATGCTACGGAGTTACATAGGAGCTGCTTTCCCCCAGATCCCCTGTAGGTATCCCAGCAGAAAGCCGAGGAGTAGGAAGTGACCTGAGAGAGGACGTTTCCAGGCGAGGTCCACAGCAAAACAAATCGATCCTTACATGATGTCCAGTTCTTGGTGAAGGATGATAAATGAAGTGATGTTTCGAACACAAACTTTATTTCACAGGTTACTGACAACGGTTTATACAACACACGACGGGTCATAAGGTCCACGAAGCGCTCAAGTCGGTCGCTGCTGAGCAATTGAATTCTCGATTCACGGCACTCGAGCTCCGCGGTGTGGGTACCCTCGGTGGTGGGGCTGCCGGACGCTTATTATTGGCTCACGCTCGCGACCCGGCCTGCGAGCCCATGCGCGCCATCTCTCGCATTTCATACTGAACGACGTCTCCGAACAATAATCGAGCAAACGATTAATCTTTGTCCAAAACGAGAATTAATTTGTAGGGTAACAACCTAATATTACGCAGCTAGAGACTTTGGAACCCGACGCACTACGTAATACTTCGCACTTTGTAATAATGAATTATCGCGTAATCGAGGTCCTGATACCGCAGGATCTACAAACTGATGACATAGGCGCGGATAATTCTCTTTGCGGTTCGTCCGTGTCTAAATTGTTATAGAGACGGAGTTAAAACGATCGTCACAGTTAATGTTTAATGAATTATTGCAACACGGGTTGTTTATATAATTTTCTTTTATTTTGTTTTAGATTAAACCGCTAACCGGAAGTCTGGTCGAATTTTGTCAGAACGCCACATTTTGACCTCCGTAACAATAATCTTTTGCTATTTTTCTTAAACTATCACTTTTCTCATTTTATTATATTTTTATATTATAAATTTATATTTTTCTTTTCTTAATACTCTTGTTCATATCCATTTTCAATCGACGCACATATTTATTATTTTGTAATTTAACTTCCTCTTTATGTTTCCTTAATAAAAACTTGTAGATTTCTTAACACGAGAAATTCCAAGAGTACCGTTGACTACACCCTAACCCATGCGACAGTGGAATGAAGTAAAATGAATATAAGTTTTAAGACTAAGAATAATTTAGCTAAACAGTAAAAATTAAATAAATCTTATTTTAATTTTTAAACTAGTATTCCTGTTCCAGAGAAGTGAATAAAATTAAATAACCTTGGCTACGGTGAGCAAATTCGGAGCATTATAAAAAGTCACTTGGTTACACTTATATGCCCAAAGCTGGGACACTTGTGGCAGTATGTCACCATATTTCCCTTTATAATCGATCATATTGTCAAGTCTATTTTGATGTGACCTTTCAGGCGGTCTTCACAATGTAAAATAAATGTGTGAACGTGCGCGTAGACGGGTCTGTTTTGTATGGATAACGTGACCGTTTTGGGTCTTTAAGAAATCCTCAAGAGCAGCATACACCTCTTGTTTTTCTGTTAAGACTGTCCAAGTCCCAGATTTCCAAAGTTATTTTCTGATTCTCGGGTATTTGGATAATTTCCATGTCTTTAACTGATTCAGATACCCTAAGAGGAAAAATTTTTCTATTGAAATTTGCTGCTAACTTTAAAAGGAGATGCGTAGGCATTGCGCTTAAAACTGTCCATTTGCAAGCCTCAGGATCAAACTTTCGAAGCTTGCCAAGAACTAACGCGTACGACTGGTCCTCAGAGAATCGAAAAAGCATCTTTGATTCTTTCGGTTGACTCAGTCTTGCATATTTTTTTCTGGTTGAAAGACTTTTTTTCCTTTGTTGGAAGAAGTCTCCACTTTACTAGCAAAGTTTCTTCTCTCTCTACCTTTTTGGAGTCCTCCTCTGGGCTGCTCAGAAATCTCATTTCTCTTTTATTTGTGGTTCATTTGGTACCATACTAATTTCCTTAATAAGAAACAACTGTTCTCACAATCAGACCAAAAACGGAAAAGTTTTTAAAGTTTTAAGTTCGGCATTTGTCTTTGATGTAAATCAACTTTTATGGGAAATAACTGCTTAATTCTGTAGATCAGTGTAATTTGATTAAAAAAAATTGTAAAATAATTTAAATGTGACGAATGAAAAAATCTTGCATGGTTTTCTGAATACAGTTAATTATTTATTGAAATTTGTATTGCTTTGCTTTGACTATCCCTTCGTCATAAATAGATATAACATAAATATCTTGGCTTTTAAAAAATATATATTATCTCTACATAATCTGTATAGTTGCGTTATTTTTGAAATTAAAAAGTGAAAATGAATAATTATATGAATTTGCAAAGAAAAAATGAGTTTTTTTATTCAAAAACATCAGGAAAATAAAACGGAATTTTAGTGTTTTAATATTTTGGCTTTATTCGAGAGAATGCACGAATTTTAGTCAATTTAGAACAAATGAATTCTAGCTATTCTATTCTATTCTATTCTATTCTATTCTATTCTATTCTAATGGATAGTTTACTAAAAGAAAGAGTTGAAAGCAATCCTATACGATAATTTATAAATTATTATTGATATTAATAGATGAAATTTAAAAAAGCACACTTACTAATGTTCTGCTCAATATAATGTGCACATCAGTATTTCAGTGTTTGCACAAGATTTTTGTATGATGCACGATGACTGTTTTTTACATGGTTTATAAAATGTGATTTATTGAACGGTGCACGAAATTTTAGTAACAAATGATTGAAAACTTCAAAACCATTTTTACATGAAGCTTTAAATATAAATAGTATCCGTTCAGTATCAATTTTTAATTGCATCTTGTGTGTAATACTATTTGTTCATAAAATATGATTCATTTACCTTCGACTATCTATTATGTACGCATTCATGTTTGATTGACGGGAAAAGGAAAATAATATATACAACAGCTATTGTTCGACTAATAAATGCAAACATTCGGAAAACAATACATTGCAGAAAACTATTTCAACACAATTTTAATATTTGTAATTTTTAATCTAAAAATGGAATTTAATTTCTTTGCTTAGAATTTGCAAGTGTAATTAATAAAATATTCTACATACATTAATAATATCTATCAATTCGACTACAATATTTGATATACGTGTATACTACATAAAATATTTATTTTATTGTTATTACAACATACCGTACAGCATAATTAACTTTTTAGTTTATTTTTTGAGTTACATTCATAAATAATCAACTTATATTCGTAAATAAAAAGAATATAAAAATAAAAAAATAATATTTTTTTTGTATCCAAGTTGAGAGAAAATAATAAGAAAATTTTAAAGTAAGTTAATTAAAATCATGAAGCGGAAGTTCTTTTTCCTTGCAATTTCATTTTATCTTTTTGTTTTTAGAGGAACTCGAACCCATCTAGAAAGTACAGGCTTATCTTAAAAGAAGCTTAGAGAAATGAAAGAACGTATACGATGTATATAAAAACCTTTTAAATTTTATCTATAACTTATGAGCAAAATAAAACTACATTTGCTAATAATAAGATCATTTGTAGCGGGAAACTGGGGCATTAGCGATGACGGAGATGAAGAAATCATTGAGCTTCGATCAAGTGACGGCGGATCATGCAGGGAATACCTAGCACAGGCTTCATGCTCAACCTCATCAACAGCGCCATCAATCATGCAGAAACACTCCCACGCACACACGTCACATACACTGCCACTCACATTCCCACAGTCACAGTCACGGTCACAGTCATGCGCACAAACATCAAGTTCCAGTGAGGCAGAGACGGGGCTCTTCAGGCACCGCTTTGGGTCAAGGTAAACAATTTATTTCAAAAATTTCTAAATAATGTGCTAAACTTAAAGGAGAGTCCAGAATAGAGCTCTCAACGTCGGTAGCGAGGCGTCGACGTTCATTCTACCTTTGTCTCTCTCGTTGGAAAGAAAAGAATTAAATGAACTTTGACGCGTCGCTACCGGCGTTGACAGCTCTATTCTGGATTCTCCTTAAAAATATTGAATGTAAATTTCTGTGGCATTCATGCATTGAGTGTTTACTGTTTACCTAATTCCATCAAGGGCAATAAGTAACAAATGAAGATAAATACATATTATTGCTTTTTGAAAATTTGCATTGATCCACTCCACAAAAACTTTAATCTTTAATATAAAATACTAAAAAACTATTCTTCGTTAAATTGTTTTTTTCTTGTCAATCTTTTCGATACTGGAAAAATCGAAAACAAATAAACAGGTTCATAGGAAGAATTTTTTTTTGTTTTTTTTTTGCGAGGGTCATTGAGTGGAATCTGCTTACAGATACCTTGTAGCCCGCACTACAAGGTTATGTCGGGTTGGGTTAACTGCCGCATTACTGACAGCCCGATCGACTAAACCATTCACTCTATTTCTTTGGGACCCTGTATCCACCTCCGGAACTAAGTTTCGGCATTTGCCTTCAGAGGTGGCGTCCCTCATCGTCGCCGGTGGGACGTTCTCCTTCCGCGGTATTCTCCGTTTACGCCTGGTCGTGCATCCACCAGAGACTTAAGCCTCCGGCGGATCCAGGACAAAGCGTACTGTTACGGTCGTGCCGGAATCCTGGACTATTGTGGCCCTGAGTGCACTATTGCGTCGTGGATTCAGGACTCGAAGCACAATCATCTAAGACACTTTGAGAAAGTCGATGGATTCCTCAATTTACCCTAACGGCGCCTGAGAGCCTCTTCTTTCTTCGCTGCTTCCAGAGCCTTCCGAAAAGCGGCACATTTCCCACTGCCTGAAACATGGTCACAGGCTGCTCCATCTGTTTCGCTGCACAAGAAGCAGCGCATAATTTCTGTACAGTTCTGTACAGCTCATTGAGAAGCTTCACCTGCCTGTTTTCTTTAGCAGTTCCTAGAGTCTTCTCCAGGGCTGCCACGACTTCCTCTTCTTCGGTTAAACTGTCCAAGTCTCGGATTTCCAAAGTTACCCTCTGGTCCTGCAGCACCTGGACAGTCGCCATCGCTCCAACTATCTCCGTAACCTTCGCGGTAAACGCCTCCCTGTTGGAATCTCCACCTAACCTTAGGAGGAGATCTCCTTTCTGCGTCTGCCTAACCGCTGTAACTTAGGTCTGACACAACTCCGGATCAACTTCCTTTCGGAGTTTTCCAAGTACAGACGCGTACGACTGTCCCTTGGAAACCCGAATGAGCATCGTAGATGGTCGCGGTTGATCCGGGGTTGTCCTTTCCTTCATTTTGGCTTTCTTCTTCTGGTTGTGGCTCTTTTTTGGAGTTTTCACTTTTTCGGCATACGAGTCCTTTTTTCTCTCTTTTCTCGAGGTCTCCTCAGGTCTCAAAGTGTCGGCCGCTATCTGACTTCTCTTCTCCTTCCTAAACTTGTGGGAGTCTGCAGCATTATCAAGACCCCTGTAGTGTTTCTTATCTACCTTGTCTGCTTCCTTGTGCTTCTTCTCGGCATCGCTCAAGTAAACTTCAAACTTTTTCAAACCGTCTTTAAAGGTTTGGTTTACGTTCGGTTGTTTTTTGCATGCAGCCAACATCTTTTCTAATTCTGCCTGCATCATTTTGATGCAAGACAGCTCCTGTCCTCTGACTTTCTAGCGATCACCCAAAGTTTGATTGTTTATATCTCAAAAAGTAAAATAGATAAAAATTTTTGGTTTTCAGGAACTTAAAAAGCGACCTTCTATTTATTATAAAATGCCAAAACTTGAAAATTGCGCTGCCTTTCAAGCAGGCAGTACAACTTTGACTGTTCGTAACTCAGAGTATAAAAGTTAAAAATTTTTGTTTTACACCAAATTAAAGAATGACATTTTAATTATAAAAGACTGCTAAAATCTGAAAATTGATTTTCTCCGAGTGAGGTACCTTTTCTCATGGGCAGTCACATTTATTGAATTATCTTCAATTGACAAACTCGAATTGCGTCGTCTCTATTCCCAATCTTTTTGATTCCTCCCCCTCTTATCCAATTATACTTTTACAGTAATCATGATTCGTGGCTTTTTCTCTTACCCTTCTGGTAATTGTTTCTTTCCACAAACACTCCTCTCTGACAGTAAAGTCTCTCTAAACGTTTCTTAAATATTCTCTTATGATCCTGTAAAAATGCCCGCCTAGGGTAAGCACTCTCACCTTCCACTCCGTTTCCTTTTCTTCTGGAGGGACCATACAGCGATTGCGTTCTCTGAGCCCAATTGCTTGTTTGTGTCTCAATGGAGGGGGCGTTGGTTGGGGCCTCTTCTTCCTCCCTTTCTTTCTTTCTTTTATCAACAACCTGTGGATACGTTATCAGCACGATCAACACTAAGGGTGGATTATGTCAGTGACACTTGAGGAATTGCAGCAGACGAACTGTCACTTTTAGTTTTGTGTTCGTCGTAATAACATCTCTTCAAGTCCTATTGTTCCAAAGATTAAATTAAAATAGCAATGTGATCATCCGGTTCCTGTGAGGTTACCGAAGGATAAGAGGGTGAGTGGGACCAGGAATGTCACTTGACCTTTTAGTGCTTGAGTTCAATATGTAACTTATTGAATCAATAAATTTAAATTCATGAAAGGTTTGATGTTGGTGAATTCTAACCCTGTCGCTCTCCCTTATTATTCATTACTATTGTCTATTTGAACTAGTTTGATAAAATCCTAAATTCCATTAGCTGGTTTAGTTATTTTCCGGATTTCGCTCCAATATAACTTAGCGCGAATACAATAATATTAAAATAAAATTAAAATTATATTTAATACTAAAATGAGCATCACATTATATAAATAATTTATAAACTATTTAAATAAAGTTAAATATAATTCAAGAATAAAAATTCAAAATAAGAACGACACAATTCGGTAAGTTCTATTTGGCTGCACAGTCTTTTAAATTACTTCTAGCCTAGTGATTTGTTAATTTAGTTTATTTAAAGTTGAGTATCAATAATTTGTGTAATAATAAATAAATTCTACTAATAATCAATAATTTGTGCATGGTAAAATCTTACCGCGTTACAAGCTATATGATTTTTGCCAAAGCCGATGCTTTTAATTAATATTACTACTACATATTATTTTACATATATGACGAAGAAAGTTTCTTCATCCTGGGATTCGTGCTGGAAACTTAAGTTTCAAGTTTAGAACACTAACACACTTATATATGTATTCAATTAATTAATTTCTAACCATGCCTCTTAATGAACACCAGATTCTATTTGAACAAGAAAATCTAATAATAGTTCTATTTAACACGTGCACCATTTCATATAAACATTAACTTGTAAATTGCAGTAATAGTTATAGATTTTCATCAAACACCTATTACAAAATTGTAAAGATTTAGTGCGATCTTTTTTCGTTAAAAATTATAAACTTTGTACTTTAATAAAATAAGAGTTTGTATAATAAGAGTTTCATTTTTAAAATTTTCTTGAGAAACCTCTTTGCATTATTGTAAAATCTCATCACTTTTATGTCATATTTTATTTATACTACTATAATATTACAAATATGAGGATTTCGATATCGCAGAATAAATCAGCATGCCATACTGTGCTTTCTTTGTTATTTACGAAAAGAAACGAGATCGACTTTATCACTAAATATAATGAGTATCATATTTAGAAACAAAAATGGAATAGATTACAGATTTGCAGAAATTTCTTGCAATCCAATCTAATAATAGCAAAAAAATTCCCATTTACGAAAAATGAATTCTCAGGTCAAGATCACCAGATAAGGAAATACCGATTCCAGCAATCGTTGAAGCTCATTGTCAGTCGTCATTCTCGTTCGCCAACTCTCCCGGATACCATCGTCGTGGTTCTCCAAGAATGGTACCCGAAGTGAGCGTTCTGAAAATTTACATTGGTTTCACAATACAAGTTGAAAGGATTGATTCAACTCCTTTCCCGTGAAGAATCACCCTATGACTTCACCTCGTTCACCGTAAGATCTCAATAACGAAACTCTCGAGAAACTCTCTTACTTACAGAAACTTCTCTTCCTTACTTTCTCGTAAGAGTTGAAAGTTTTCTACGCGAGGAAAATTACTTCGCACAGTTCCGGAATTGTTGATCATCGTCGTGGTTCACAACGAATGATTAATGATACCAGGAAGCCGTCAAGAATCAATTCTGCTTCTCCAGAGTTGAAGCGACGCAGTTCAAATTTCTCGCATCGTTGTCAATACAGGGTATAGATTGGTCCCAACTCCCCACGTGCTGCAATACTGGCGAATCTGGTTCCAACCTGTCGTTCTGAAAACTCGTTCACCAGTAACCTGTCGAACCCGTGTTTGCCGGAAAATCCTATTCCTCTCCGGTATAACGCAAGAATAGCTTAGTTAGAATTTACCCGTAATTCGTGCTATTACCAGTATCATAACTATAACTGTCATTCTTTTATTCATGATTTATAATTTTTTTGTATATTCAACAGGAGGTGACCAACATGAAAGTATTCTTTGGAGGTTCGACTGCGACCTGGTAGGTGAACCAGATGTGGTAATATCACCACCTCCGCCACCGCCACCTCCACCCCCGCCACCATCTGCCTCAGTTTCAAGAACAACTACCCTTTGACCAATATTAGAAGAGGTGCCAACAGGTGTGCCCGTCCAAAATGAACTACCTACCCAAGCTTCTATGGTAATCATTAACGTTGATCAAAAAGAGACCTGTTTATAGCGCACGTAGTCACCGGGGAAGGTTGACAATTACGAGAATGAAACCACCTCCGGTAGTTAAGAGTTATAGTGAATTGTAAAAAATGTTATTTTGAACTCTAGAGGAGCGAACATTCTTGAAAAGAAATTTGTAAAATAGTACGAGCTGATGTGCATCAACTCAAGAGACAAATTCATTGAAATAAAATATCTTTAAACATCGAGCAATGTGAAAATCCAGATATTATAAAAATTTTGTAAATAGTTGATTTGTAAGTTGACAAAATTTGTGATAAATTTACATCTAAGATCTCAGAGAAATAGCATTAAAACAATGTGTAGAGTAATCACAAAAAATTTGAGGACAAATTAATCTCAGAACGGCTTCAGCTCATTTGTTAAAAATTTAATAAAAAATTGTAATTTAGTCAGAAATATGAAGTCTTAAGCCATCTTATAACTTGGACCAATCTCAGCATTGTCATTTAATTATTAATTGAATTAAATTCCTTATCTGCATTTTAAAACTTTCACAAAAAATCAATTTACATTGCTATAAAAAATATATTTTAGTAATTGAAAAACACGACCAATTGGTTTAAAAATTAAACAGTTTCAAATAACATATCTCATATTTACTTTCTATTTCCTTTTAATAAACAAATATGCTACAATTTAAAAGTGCTTAAGCTATTTTTTTAATTATAAAAAAATGACAGTGTTCATTAGTAGTACAGTAACAAAAATATCCTTTCTTTATGAACATTTCGCAAATCGTTGATTTTGGCTGTTGTATTGGAGATTTGTTTCTAAATAACAAAACTCCCAAAATTATCATCAAATAATTGTTGAAAACTTTATTACTTTACACTCGTGTATGAAATCACAATGCTCATGTACATAATTTTTCTTGAATTTTTACTGTAAATTATTTTTCATAAACTTAGTCTATAGTTATCACAAAGAAGACTGTTTAGTGAAGTCAAAACATAGAGAGAAACTTGTCGCGAAATATGTGCGTTGTCATCTATTGTGTACCTTTTACGTATGTATAATACCAAATACGTATGCGGACTTACCTCAAAATTATAAACTTTCATTAGTGTCAAGTTCGATACAAATGCCTATACTTTCTCATTTCAAATTCACTTTAGCATACTGTAAATTCTTCTCTAAAGTAAATAAATTATTTGACTTTTAGTTTTATTTGTTCAAAATAGACCTAGACTCAAGGTCCAATTTTCTATTGAAATGCAAGCTTTTATTTTTGTGGCAAGAATTAAACAAAAATTGTCCGCGACTTGAGTGTAATAAAAAATAAATTGACCTTGATATCATATCTTTATCTTCACTGAAAATGTTATGGGAAAATTTCTTATTTACTTGAAATGACTTAACAGAGTTAAAATTCAGTGTAATAAATCTTCACTTATTTTCCTATAACATATTTTCAGATTTTAATTTTTCTATTATTGTGGCATAATTAGAAACGACCAATTAGATGAATTGCTTTTACTTCAATTTACAATAAAAGTCAATGCAGGTGCATGGGTTTAATAGTATGAACTTAGGTGTGAAATGAATACACAAATATGTGCGCATAAATGTATGATGTAAAGTAACAGCCCTTTTCATTACAATCGAATGTTATGCGCATGCAAGAAAACACATTAATTTTTTTGGTTATTCGTTATTTAAAAGAATATTTTAAAAAATCACTCTAATTCGTCTAAAACTATAAGTATAATTTGTATTAGAAAATTTAAAATTTAAATGAAAGGCTCTGTTAAAAAATCGTTATCCATATTTTAACACAATTGAAATACTACGAAATATGTTGTAAATGGTGAGAAAATATGTTAAACTTTTTAATAAATTCTATGAAACAAAAATCAATTCGTTTTACCAGTGTTGCGATTTGTGTTTTGACACGTCGTCTGATACAAGTTTCTTAAGTTTCAATTTTGATAATTTTAAATAACAAGTGAATTTTTGGGTCAGAGAGAACATGCATAAGGTCTTTTTTTAAAGCAGAGAAAAAAATTATATATTAGACATGCAACGACTTTTAAGTGATCCGCGCGAGGGATTCTCCAATTTCGATAAATAGAATTGTTACAGAATAATTATTCTCTTAATTCTTTTTACACTTGTATTTTTTTCTAAACACATTTTTCAGATCTTTAAAAAGTATTTTTAAAAAAATTATCAAAATTGTTATTTATAGAATCCTTACAGTCGACGCTCATGCTAACCGCTCGTAACACACATAAAAATAAAAATGTATTTTTCGTTTTCATCGAAAGTTTAATTGTAAGATATTAGTATATGCACAGAAAATATACTAGTTATTGTTTTCAAATTTTAATTTCTGTTTTGAAACAATAATATGCAATATCTTACTCTTTAATGTATATATGTATAAGTTGAAAGTTAATTAAAAATAGATTTTTAGAAAATCTTAACAAACAATAATTTTTATTTTAAGTTATACTGTAATTAGGTTATTAAATTTGTTATCTAGATAATGCATCTTTATTATAATGAATTTAGCAATTTGCGATTCGAGAATTTTGAATGGATGGGCTCGTGTGCAAATTAATTTAAACTACATGAAAACAAGAACATTTAAATGAGCAAGCTTCATGGCAACGCGCAAAATACGACAAAATGGTAACAACATGTCCATATGTATGTTTGTAAGAGCGGGCATATTTCTGAAAAGCTTGTTTTATTCACCTCTTTATAAATCTCGCGAAAATATTAGAGTTGCCAAAGATATTCAAAAACTTCTAAAATTATTTACTTTACATATAATACGACTAAATACAATGAATTACTTTTTTCTACATTTGAATTGAACAAAGCATTATCATCATTCGAATCTTATCTCCGGCAAGTATTTTAACATTTTTACAAAATTTTACCACTTTTTACAAGAGGTTTCCTCTTATAAATAGTTTTTCCAATGTTATCGAGAATACTTTTTAAAAGCAGAAAATACACAGCACCCAGCAGCTTTGCTAACTTTTCCTCAAGTTTCGTCAATTACCAGCAAGTTTAGATACTTGATTAAATGTGAGGAAAGTTGCTTCAAATTTAAGTGAGTAGAACTATTGATTGATAATTTAATAAAATTCCATTTATGATTCGTTGTATTCTAAAACTTTCATTTCTAATTTATCCAAACAATGTTAGTTTCTTCAGATTATAAAAGTTGTGTAAATGAAGATGAAAGTAAACGTTAGCATAACGTTTTATCGTTAAATACATTGCAGAGTGTACTTCTGAAGTGTGTAAGATAAATTTCGCCGAAAAATCACCTCCAGGAATCCCTGAATACTTTGTCTATATTAAAATAAACTTGAGATATGTAATTGTTTGAATACTTGCGTTCTTCATTTCCTAACCTAACATGTTTTTTTCTAAATGTTTATTTAAAAACTCTAACTAGTTTATCCACTGGAAATGAAGCACCTTCTAATGTTTCAGCTGTTGCGTTATTTCGTACACAAGAGAATAACTAATTTAACACAAAAGAAAGAATAATATGTTGAATGAAAATCATAGAACACAAACAATATGACCTTACAAGACTTAAGGGCAAAGAGAAACAAAATTGAAGACTGCAATTGAGTGAGCAAAGTGAATCTTACAATTAGTCTTCTGAATTACATTAAACATTATTTGCGATATTAACTAGAGGATAGATTTAGTCAGTGACAACACATAGATTTGATAAATAACAAGTAACAAGTATATTTAAATAATAAAGATGCAAAATAATTTTACAAAATTGGATATGGATTATGCCACAAATTATAGTGGGTGCCCCCGCTACAATTCGCAGCCCATTACAGCTGTCAACCGTCAAAAATGCTGTCAAATTCTGTAAAATTAGATTTTTGGCAATTTTTGCATTAATTTTTATAAGTATAATAATTTTTTTCATTAAACAGTTTTTAACATCTGTCAACTGTCAAAAAAAAACTGTTAAATTGGCTATTAAATTCTTTGAAATAAGATTTTTTAACGATTTTTACGTTCATTTTTATAATGATAATATGCCGAGTTCTAATCTAATATCAACAATACAAATTATAAATTAAAATAATTCAACGATGTGATAACAATAATCTCAAAAAACCGTTCTTCTAATGTAAATTAATTTTCAACTTTTTCAAAATAATTCCTTTCATACAAAGTGATAGGATTTTGACAGATGTCAACTGTCAAATTGTACTTTAATGGTAAATGATAACTCATGAAAAAATGAATATATTATGCTCGTATAAATTAATGTGAAAATCGTTAAAAATATCATTTTACAAAACAAAAGACACACAGGAAAGACAAAATGTTTAATTTCAAGATGAACTTGACTTTTTACAGGCATATGCCTGTAGAATTCCAATTTATCTTGGAATTTAACAGATGATGCATTAAAAAAGATTCATTATGCTTTTTCTGTGCAGTTTACAGATGACAAAAAGGTATTGTTGATATTAGATTAGAACTCGGCATATCATTATAAAAATTAACGTAAAAATCGTTGAAAAACCTCATTTCAAAGAATTTAATAGCTAATTTGACAGCTTTTTTGACAGTTGACAGATGTTAAACATTATTTAATGTGAACTCTTAATCCAAAAATTATTATACTTGTAAAAATTAATGCAAAAATTGCCATAAATCTAATTTTACAGAATTTGACAGCATTCTTGACAGTTGACAGCTGTCAAATTGTTTTTGACAGTTCAATCAAAACTTATTATCTTAAATAATCTTTCTACTTGTATGTATTTATGTAGAAATCGTTAAAAATCTTACTTTTCAGAACTTGACAACGTTTTTTGACATCGGATTCGTATTTAGCGCACCCAAAAACAAATGTACGCCCAGTAGCAAGTGAAATCTTCAAGAAATAGAAAAGCTATAGCATAAAGTATGAAAAAGTACACTTAACCCATGTTAAACCCCATTTAAACTTAAACCCTTTGGTGGCACGAATTAATATCAATTAATTTAGCTATCCTTGTGCATACCTCATTTTTTCACATTTTAAACCAAATTCCGCCCGGCGACCAAAGAAATTCCAACCTTCCAAAAAAATAACAACCCTAGTGCATATTGACAATTTTATAGAAAACGTATAAAAAATCTTCACTTTTCTAATAGGAAACGAGTAAATTTAAGAAGCTTCACTTGATCTTTAAATATTGTTAAATTAAAAAATTGCCAAATATTTGTCAAATAGTATAGATTAAATGGTGAACGTAAAATATTTTAAAAAAAAATGCGGGTTTAAATTTGACAATGAATAATGATGTGCATTTGTTAATTCAATTTGTTTATAACAATTTCATCATCTTTGTTAACCATTTTTTGACGTCAAATCCATGCTGTTTTCAACTCAAAAATGTTTTTTTGAAAGAACGCCATGAAAAGTGCAAAAAATATTACTTTTTTAAAGCAATTAAAATGTTTTAAAAATATGCATTGTTTAAACAATTATTACAATATTAATTGCATAGTTAGTGGATTTCTATCATTTTTCTAAGGTTAACAATTTAAAAAGTTATAAAAAAAGTTACTCTACGAACATTATAAAAAAAGTGATTCATTAGGAAAATAGTACATTATGCACCTAGGAGGAAAAGCACCCGCTTTACCTCCTAGGTGCATACGACTGTTTATGTAACAAAAGTATATTTTGCTTGGTTACTTGGCGTGTTTTCTAGACGAAAAGCATGCCTTTACTTCGAGCAGCAGCTTTGTCGTCATAAGCAGTAAAACTACACTTGAGAGTGATAGGCGCATGCGGAGCAAGCGCGTAGGACTATAAAGTATAGTTTTACGGCCTAGGACAATAAAGTTGCTGCCTGAAGTAATGGTAAGCTTTACGTCTCGAAAACAGGCCGAGAAACCGAGAAAAATATGCTCCTGTTATATAAATTATATTTTTAAACATTTGTTAAAATACTAATTATAATAAGAATCTCTTAATTATTATCCCCATTACCTTTCAAAGCTCATGAGTTTGCAAAATTAGGAAAAAGTTGCATATTTCTAAGGGCATTATGCAAAAAAAAACAATTATTTGTTTAAACATTTTTGAACGTCATTCAGCCACAACTATTGGCTTTGAAAAATCTAACTTAAAAATTTCATTGTTTTAAACAAAAAAAGTTAACAAATTTACGAAAAAATAATAATCTCTATGGTTATTTGAATAATTCTTGTAAACTAACAATAATTAATTGTTTAAACAATTGAAAAATACATGAAAATGAATATATCTCTTTTTAATAAATATATATTATAAAAATATTAACAAATATATATAGTTTGTCAATTTACAACAAATCTAGTGAAAAAGCGACAAATTTGTTTATAACAAATTTATAACTATTAAATATTTTTCATGAACTGTTTTTTTCACTTATATATTTTCTGGCATCAAATCCATTTAATTTGGAACTCATAAATGTGTTTTTTTAAGCGATAACATTAATAGTGCAAAAATGGTACTTTGTTTAAACATTTTAAATGTTTAAAACAAAAAATAAAAAATCCGCCTCCATCCATCAATCTTTTAAGAATTTTATAACGATCAGTTTCCAACAAAAAAATTCTAACTAATACCGTTTGGCCCCACTGTGCGCCGAGTCGAAAAGTTAAATGCAGACCCTTTTACGCATATTACTAAAGACATCAAAACCATCTATTCCGGATCAACCCCTTAATTTAAAAGATTTTATTAGTAAATCGTGACATAAGAAAAATGGAGATATCCGAAATTGTCTAGTACATCTGAAAAGCTAAAGAAAATAAAAATTAAAAAAGAATACATTTTTAAATTAAAAAAAAATGCACTTGAAAGTTCTTTCTGCGATCTTCTCGTGGTGGAGTGCGTAAGTAAGTTTATACCGAAACTAACGAAGAAAGACAACATCATCAGTTTTTCGCTCGGTTTTTCGTTCTTTAGAGCAAACAGAGCCAAATCGAGTAGATGATACTAATTCTTTGATCTGTGTCATGGGTTGAGCAGCGATGAAACCTTCATTAGAGCTTTCAGAGTGAAGTTGAATAGATGATACTGATACTTTGATCTGTGCCTTGGGTTGAGTAGCAATTACAGACTCTTATTATACATCTCTTAACTATGCAATTGTAGAAAGAGGCATGGTAGCAGAAGCTATGTAAGAGGGGCTCAAGGGGCGAAGCCCTCTTAACAAAAACACAAATTCAAAGATTACATACACACATATGAATATTAAATCTTAAAGTAAATAACAAAGCTTGGTTGCCTATTTCGGTTCATTTTTAATGTACAGTGATTTACAGTTTTTTGCATTTTTCACGAAAACTACCTAAAATTTATGTTTAACTTCTCATGTCAAAGTGCCTTGTACATCAACCTAAAAAAGTAATTAGATAATTGTTTTTAAATTTTTTAAATTTTTCTTCAAATTTCTAATATTTATCGAGATAAATGGAAAACGCTTTTTTTATGAGTTTTTAAAGATTTTAACGGAGAAAATGAAATTTGCGCCAATTTTTACTATGATTTTCATAATTAGCGCTTCAAAATACGTAAGTATACCAAGTTTCAGTAAAAAAGGGGATTTTTATGGGAAACTTCTTATATTCAGTCTTTAATAATAAAACTCCATTTTATATTTATGAATCTTTTGAATTTAGAAATACTGAAAAGTCGATTTATTGTAAACTTCGTGACAGGAAATCTATTTAAAAGATTCCCATACATAGGATTAGCAAAATGCAGGGATCCTTCATCATTAGGGAGGCTAAATTGTGGAACAAATTGCCTGATGAAATCGGAGTACTTCCAAAGAAAGAGATATTTAAAAGGATGTGCTTTAAATTCTTATTTAATCAAACTAATAATATATTTGAAGTTATACGTATTGGTAGTACTGTTTTAAAGATACATCTTATTGAGTATATTAATTTTCTATCATTGATATATTTTTCACATGAAATTACAAATATATCTTGGAAATGATCTTTCTTATTAATTTGCATGATTTAGTTAATAATGTTTATTGCATGTCCATTTATAAGTAAACACACAAATTGTAATTAATTGATTTTTAAAATGTAAACTTGTACTGTTCCTTGAACGGGATATTTGCCCTAGGAGCTTCTTTTACTTAAATAAATAAATAACGTAGATATTTCGTGAATTAGATGTTTCGTTTTATTTTGGGAAGTAAAGAAAACTTACTTTGTAACCATTGATTTCTTTAATTGCTCAAATTGCATCGATCATGTACGAAATATAACTTCCTCTAAACAATAAACTCAGGAGCGTTTGTTGAAGCCAACGGTGCGATGCGAGCAACGGCGAGATAAAAGAGGATTCACGACGGACTCCTACTTACCAGTAAAAATCGAATTTGAACAGGCAGCAAGTTGATCCCACGCTGATAAACACCTGTCGAAATCTCGGGAAAAAGGGCAGTGACAACAAAT
>WNHD01003813.1:0-12884 GCA_011057455.1 Ganaspis sp. Gsp50
TTAGTATTTTTTTATGCCGAATTGAATGCAAAAGAGAGAATTTAAGAAAATTTTCAGGAACACATTCAAATTTTCAAAAACGTGAAATTGAATTTTTTTTACAAAATTTACATGACCGACCAATTTTTTAAAATTCATATTGTTCCAGGAAAGTTTAAGGAACGTTGCCATATTCAAATTACGTGTATTTTTTCTAGGGAATCGAATACAAAAATCTAATTGCTAAAGAAATTTCATGAACATAGTCAATTTGGCAAAAATCCCAAGAATGATTTCCTTTAGATACACATTGATGGGTATCTCATTAAAAAACTAATTGATCCACAGAAGTGTAGTGTTTGTAAGGTAGTTTTAATTTAGTATTTTTTTATGCCGAATTGAATGCAAAAGAGATAATTTAAAAAAATTTTCAGGAACACATTCAAATTTTAAAAAATGTGAAATTGAAAATTTTTTCAAAAATTACATGACCGACCAATTTTTTAAAATTCATGTTGTTCCAGGAAAGTGTCAAAAACGTTATTATATTCAGTTTACGTGTATTTTTTCTGGGAAATTGAATAAAAAAATCTAATTGACAAAAAAATTTCAGGAACATAGTCAATTTTGCAAAAAAAAAACCCAAGAATGATATCCTTTAAATACACATTCATGGGTATCTCATTAAAAAGCAAATTGATGCACAGAAGTGTAGTGTTTGTAAGGTAGTTTTAATTTAGTATTTTTTTATGCCGAATTGAATGCAAAAGAGAGAATTTAAAAAAATTTTCAGGAACACATTCAAATTTTCAAAAACGTGAAATTGAATTTTTTTTCAAAATTTACATGACCGCCCAATTTCTAAAAATTCATGACCGCCCAATTTCTAAAAATTCATATTGTTTCAGGAAAGTTTAATAAACGTTGTTATATTCAAACTGGGTGTATTTTTTCTGGGGAATCAAATACAAAAATCTAATTGACAACAAAATTTCAGGAACATAGTCAATTTTGCAAAAAACCCAAGAATGATATCCTTTAAATACATATTGATGGGTAGCTCATTAAAAAACAAATTGATCCACAGAAGTGTAGTGTTTATAACATACTTTTAATTTTTTTTTGCTGACTTGATTGCAAAAGAGTGAATTGAAAAAATTTTTCAAGAACACATTGAAAATTGCAGAAAACTTTTTTATGTGAATGCATTCTTTCGGGAGAAATCTGTCAGATTTTGATGTATAAATTATGTAATGAAATCCCCTATGTATTGGATGTCAAGAACCCTAAGATTTGTCGAGGGTTAACGAGGAAAGGAAAAAGTTTTCTTGGGGCGGAAGACAATTCGGCATGTTTGGTATTTTTCTTAGCTTGGGTTCATTGGTCCTAGAAAACCTCATCCTATAGGATAGGTCCAGGTTAATCGTCCCTTGATATCATTTCAATGAACACACGCAACATTGTCATTGAATAATAATTTGCATTCACAAATTCGCACCAAGAATAAAAAAATCAATTTAAATGATTTATATATAAAACGAAAACAATAAAAATACTTTTTCTTACACGATACTAGAATCAGTTCGCATTTTTGTTACAGATTTATTTCTAAAAAATATTTTTTATTTCTGCGTAAGTGGAAATTATACCTATATGTGGATTTTGTATATATAAACTTTGTGTATGTAAACTTTATGTAGAAGAACTTTTTTATATGAGAAATCATGTGCGAATTTACATACAACTTCAAATTTTCATGACATGCATGGATTTTGTTCTCCCATAGCCGAATTAATAAATAGTATAGAAGATTGTTGCGAAATTAATAGTTTTTGAGATTAAAAAAAAGAAGATATCGAATATTGAAGAAGTTCTTGATCCGTTCTCACCCTTTTCCCACCACTTGGACGAATATCTCGTGAGAATGTGGGCGTGTATGAAATTGCAAGATCAGGATAAGGCCCGATCCCGTGAAAATGAAATACGAGGCCCCTCCATTGTACATATAAATTTCTGTGTATAAAACAGTGTGTAACACTTATAACCTAATGCGATTCGAAGAGAAGGCGCGAAATTCAGTCTTGCGACTTATCGATGAGGAATACTCATTCGTGCCGGCAAAATTTCTTAGAACTTACGCATTTTTTCTTTCGACATATCTTCACCATTAACATTATTCATTTATTTCGTATTTTTGCGTAAAATGCGTGAAATCGACTTTTTCGGAATCTTTTATTATTCTTGGTAATTTTGATTAAATAGTATTTTTGGAAACTTTCGGTTACAATTGTAATTTTATGATGTTACGAATGATTGTTAGAATTCTTTTAATTTTAATTTTTTAATTTTTATTCTTTTATTTCTTCTTCTGTTTTTGCAACTTTTTCTTTTTTACTCCTTTTTTCTTTGTTTTTTGTTACGCACAACAAACTTCAAGAAACGAAATGAAAGATGAAAATGTTTCTTTACCGAATTTGCTGGTGATTTTGGAATGTTTGTTAATTTCCTGGAGGCGAGTTAGTATAGTAAAAAGCACTATGGTGGTGTGTTTATCTACGAACAAACTGAGTTGAAGCAAGTATAGTGTACTAGCCATACAATGTTATTAATCACTGCACGGGTCTTACGAACTTAATTAATTAAATAGTATAATGGCCAGGGAAATCGGAGTGGGGCTGTATCGGAAGCGCCATCAGCAACAGCCACCCCCTAAGGCATTGTTTCCCTTCAACGTCCAGACCTAATGGTAAAGGCGCAAAACGACGTGATGTTACAACGTAACGCGCACTTCTGAAACCTTGCCAGCTGCAGAAAGTTTACTTCCTTCTGCTTAAGTAACAGCTTTCAAACTACGCTCAATTCTCTTCCAAACATACTGCCTTTTTTGCATCCCAAACTTGCAAACTTTACTTTCTTGAAAATCGCACCTAAAGCGAAGAAACAAAACACAAATTTTTGTTTTCACTGGCAAGTTGACATGCAACAAAATTGAGCGTAGTGGATGGCACCACGTTTCGTAACATTAACGTTTAAAAAACTGAAATTCCTTTTGCTGCGGTTTCTTCTTTTGGTTTATTGGCCTGAGGGAATGCTGAACGTCTCAGAATGTGGCGCCATCTATCGTGTTCATATTTGCTGCTGATCAACACGATGCGTGCTCAAATTGAGACCATCAAGTATTCAAAATGTTAACAACGCAAATCTGTTTTTATAAACTATAGACACTTTTATATGATTATAAACACATGTAGCGATTTTGAAAGTAAAAAACTGCATTTTTGAATTTACGAAATATTCAGCGTCTCTGCGTGAAAAGATACCTAATCTGATCTTTACGTATATAAGCGGAGTTTGGGTTCAATTCGGACCCTCCCTTCGTCCGAATCTCCCTTAACGCTAATTTATCTTAATTACATTCTATGTGCGTCCGTAAGAGCCATGTATAAATGGGAAATGAAATGTTATGTGTGCGCAATTTGTATGTATGCTAGCAAATGCGCATTGTATATTATCAAACCGGAAGGGACGCCTACCAAACCGGGATTTAGTAAAGATATTTAATTTCGCATCAGGAGTTGGAATATCTGCTACAGCATAAATAATATCCTAAAGGATGCACTCTGCTTCGTTTTCTTCGCAACTTGAGATCAGTTTTAGAAATAAAATTCATACTCGATACGAACAATATTAAACACTTCATTAAGCGATTGCTAGTAATTAGCAATTCTTTAGACTCTAGAATACATGAAAGTGTTTTTCAGTTATTAACTATGAATCGAAGTTATTTTTATGCGAGAAAAGGTAAAGTGCAAAGTAAAGCTACTATAAAACTGAAAAATTCGAAATGCGATAAATACGAATGTTGTTCTTCCTCTTATTTTTCTTTTTCTTCTTCTTCTTCTTTTTCTTTTTCTTCTTCTTCTTCTTCTTTTTCTTAGTTCTTTCGTTGTCCGACAAATATATCTATGTGATTGCACATGCGCTTTCTGCTACGATTTAAATCACCTCAGTCGATAATGCAGACCGATATCGAAATCAAATTACCAAACTTTACATGCAATCGATTTGATCAATTCTGCTTTTATCCTACAACCGATCAAATGTTTATTATATTATAATAATAAATAATCTAAATATATAATCTCTTCCCGTGATCTACAGCAAGTTTGTGTTACGTTATTTATCGAAATCTCCAATCTAACCTAAAAATCGTGAATCATTCACAGTTGTAGAAGTTACAAAATATTTGTTATCCTACAAAATTTTTCTTAGGGCTACCAATTTTCGAGCACTACCAAATCGTTTTTTTCAAACCATAAAAACTCAACAAAAGAATTTGCTTGTCACCAAAAAAGTTTTTTTTCACATATCAACAAAAGAATTTTGTTGTCACAAAAAGAGGTTTTTTTCGCGTATCAACAAAAGAATTTTGTAAAGCTATTCGTTAGCTTAACAAAATTCATAAACGAAACCAAATCTTTTTGTCTGTTGTTCCTCGTTTTTCTTCCAAAAACAATCTTTCTCTGTCTTTCTTTTTACATTATCTTAATATTTAAAATAGTGTATCTTAGTATGTTAAATTGATAAATGCACACGTTCTACATACTCCATCATAAAATGGAGTAAATTCACGCTAAAATTCACGCGCTATACATAAATCAGATAATATTGAATTAAATAAGAATTTCCCAACATGGAGAGTGAAAGTTTAAAATACGCAAATTATCTTGAGATTCTTGATTGAAGAGGAACATTGAAATGTGTAGAGGGGACATAGAATATGGGAAACTAATAATGGGGTCGAACGTTTATCTTGCGGACCAAGTATTAGGATTCAGAATGGCGAGGACCTTGCTTCGCGAAGATAAGAGGTAATTTCTATGTCTTGAGGGGTCAGACATGGAATAGTTGATCTACAAGCTAGCAACCCTCGTTTCGTGTGGCTGGACGGAAAGTCGTTTTGCCAATCTTGGCCAAGGTTTGCGCTTCGAGCTCCTACGATTCCTGGATTTCCGGATTTAGCGCCATGCAAATTAGATGCTCGATCTCGTGCTGTACTATGAGATATTCTACGCTCCAGGGCTTTATGGATAATTAACGTTACGTGTGCGTCATCTCGATTCACTCATATAATCGATTTCCTGCTAATACTCGTTTCTAAATACTACAGTTTCAACACTTCTTTAGCCGAAAAAGGAATCGCAAAAATAAGAAGGGCATTGTAAAAAAGATGCGAAGAGAAAGACAAGATTTTTGGCACTTTCTTAAAGTGGATTTTTTGAAGGTAAATCGTAATAGAATAATTGTACGTATAGTAAAATGCATTATTGAAAGTGAAAATAAAACATAAAATGCATTATTGAAAGTGAAAATAAAACGTAAAATGCATTATTATTTTTAAATATAAACACTATTTGCAAAAGTACCCCGTGATTCTAAAATAAGTTTTAGTCAAAAGTTGTTTGAATTTATTGTAAAAATGAAAGTAAAGAAATTAAACTAAAGAAATAAAAGTAAAAAAATGGAAATAAAAAAAAGTCAAAAAACAAACAGAAAAATGAAAACTAACAAAAGAATGCAGTACTGGTTTTTCTCGTCTTTTTGAAGAAAATTGTAAAAGAATATCGAATGATAAGAAAGCGCGGGAAAAGTGTAATTACAGAAAGAAAGCGAAAGAAAAAGATTGTAAAAGAGAATGTATCGTTCTTGTTATTTTCACGCTTGTTTCACACATTGCTTTCAAACAAACGTCTTTGCGAAGACACGTGTGCAAGGAAATTTACAGCACACGTGAGTGGACCAAAGTTGTATGTGATCTCAAAGAAGAAGCGAGTCTTTTTGTGAAACAAGTCTCTTCGTGATTGGGCAGATATTAGTTTTGTTATTGTGTGTAGCTCTTTTATGACTGTGCGTTTTGGCCATAAATTCTATCGACTTTTGTAAATTAAACGATTTCTTGGACTTTTTTCTTGGAATTGCCAAGTCAAGTTGAGTGAATGGTACGATTTGCAAGAAGTGGTCGCGTGAGAAAATAATTTTTTATCAAATTTGCAAATTGCATTTTAGAGTTTATGTCTTTTTTTTATTAACCTGCAATCTTGTGTGATTAACGAATCATGTGTGCAGATTTGCGGGAGATTATAAAAATACGTTATTTATTCAAACAATGTCATTTTATACTTGCGTCTTTAAAATTCTTGAGATTAAGTAGAAATTTAATTAGGTAGTTTCTTGTTGAGGAAAAAAAACATAAATTTCAAAGGTGCTGAAAATAAATTACATTCTCGAGAAGAATTTTTTAGTTAATGTTCAAACAAAACTTTCAGCAGTCTCTATAAAAATCATAATAATCGTATAATGACTGGTAGCTTATTAACATTTTTGGATGCAAGAGTTTCAAGTGGAGAATATTAAGAACATTCATTTGCATAAATTTTGTTAAGCTAAGAGAGAAAGAGACGTGAAGAATGGAGTGGATGATACAAATGCTCGCAATTGCTCTTGTCGGAAAATGTATCTTTATGCAAAGAATTTCATGATTTCTGAGTACTAAATACGTTTTTTTAACGAACATGTGGTATGTAATGTATATTTCGAAGAAAGGGACCTTAGAAGTAAACGATTGTAGGTTATGCTTGACGATAGTTGTAAACTTGATTAAAGATTCTTTTTTTGATTCTTTTCAATCAAATTCTTTGCAATCTTTTGCAATCTTTTGCAATCTTCGAGGCAATCTTAATGAATACTAAAGTGTGTTTACTATCAAGGAAAACTTTTTTCAAATGCAAAGAACTAAAAGTAAATTTATAAATGTCTTAAAACTATCATCAAACATAACCTACCATTTTTTGCTTCTAAGGTCCCTTTCTTCGAATCGCGTCACATATAGTATTGGCAAAAAAACAATATATTTAAAAGAATTTAATTGCCTTAAAACTATCAACATAACCTACAATTTTTTGCTTCTAAGGTCCCTTTCTTCGGAGCACGTCACATATAGTATTTGCAACAAAACAATATATTTAACAGAAATTAACCGTACAATTTCAACAACTTTACAGTATACTTACAACAAATTACAACATGTATAATAAATTTACAACACAATAGTGAATATTGCATTAGCATTCGTCGTTTACATAAATACACGTTTTAAAAAATACAAGATTAAGTAAAATCGGTTCCTTATACGTGTTTAAAGTATGCTCTATATACTCGTATACTAAGCATACATAATCGTACAGCTTCTTCTTGCAAAGAGGTGCTTGTAACGTGCTGCTTTCGAAGTTTTTTCTTTATTTGCAAACTTCCGAGATGTTCAAAGGTTTTCTGAAATTTTCGTGTCACGGGCAGCTCCTAACAGTGTAGCATTATATATATATTCTGTACATATATATTGTATAGATATAACAACCCCTTTGCTTCTGCGTCCAATCTCTCGCAAATTTTTTCAGAACAAGAGCGTAGCTTCCATCTTTTGAGAAATTAGCAGCATCACTTTCAATCACACGAAGTCTATAAATAAAATAAAATCAATGAATCTTGTCATTTTTTGCAAATCTAATTACTGGTGCATGAACGTCCAAAATACCAAAATGGTAGTTTTACCATTTTGGTATATTTTGGTCCATATCTTTCTCAAGAAAGATTTTCTGAACCGAAAATTATTTCACTTTACGCCAATGTGAGGTCCAGCCTTGGTCAAGGCAGACGTTACGCAAGGGTAGTAAATGCGAGATGGAAGTGAAGAAGGGAAGCGAAAAAGTAGGGAAAGCTGGAAAATAAGGGAAAGCCTGAAAATTAAGGTGAAGTTCCAAATAGTACGAGAATCAGAGAGTCTGGGTGGAAAAAAGCAAAAAAGATCGGAAGAGAACTTTACAAACTTTACACAGTGTAACTGTATATGTTCTTTTCCAGAAGATAAAGCGAATATTTGCATCAATGACGATCGAAGAATTGACTGATTTAAGTACGTCCACTCTATAAATAGTGCCACTAAAACTCTACGAATAGTGACGCTTTTTTTCGTTCTCACTCGAGCGTCTTTTGTTTCCTTTGCGCAAATCTACGGCACTATTCATAGAGTTGACTGTATGTTTACACGTTGAGGAAGTCGGGTAAAGAAGAAAAAAATAGGAGGAGGAAGAGAGAAAGAAAAGGAAAGGGAGAAATAAAAAAAGGAAAAGAAAGAGAGAAAGAAAAGGAAAGAGGAATGGAAAAAGGAAAAGAGAGATATAAACGGAAAGAGAGAAAGAAAAGGAAAGAGAGAAAGACAAGTAAAGAGAGAAAGGAGTGAAAGGAGAAACGTGAGAGAGGTTGAGAGGGGCACCTTGTCCAGGAGAAAGCATCAGTCTAGAGAGGGGCGTTAGGGCGAAGCCGAAGGGCGCAGGATAGGGAGTTGTGGGTGGCTGGTGTGAGTTAAAGGGAGAGTAAGGATAGCCAGAAATACAGGAGGGTGGTTAGGACTCGAGCTCTATCTCCTGCACTCCTAACTAACATGTATTTTGCATAAAGCTTACATTACTTGAATTACAATGCTCCGGTGCTGTCTCGTCCCACACTGTGGAGATGCTGCCATGTAAATTGCTTCTAGAGCTCCACCAAGTTTGCACGCCAGTGTACACATTTATGTACGTGCCTTGGTGTGTAATTACTCTCATGCGTGTGCTCCTCACGATCCTGGACAGTGCTCTCCTCAAACCTGAAGTACAGCTCGCCCTTTCCTCCACAGTATATGGCGTACGGAATAGAAGCTCACCCCCTCAAAGGGTGTCATTTCTCCTCACCGATCCCCCCCCACGAGCATCTTCCCCCTCAACAAGTTCCTCCCCCCGACAAGCATCTTCTCCCTCAACGAGTACCTCCCCCCTCGACAAGCATCTCCCCCTCAACTAGTATTCCCCCTCGAGAAGCATCATCCCCCTCAACTAGTATCCCCCCCCCTTTGATGAGTATCTCGAAGAGTGTTCCCCCCCCTCTGACGGGTGGCACTACCCCCTCGATTTAGAGGGGTACTTAATTCCATACACTAGACTAGGTGACGTTGGGTGAGTACAATTTGCGTACACTGGGTTAGGTGATGGAGAATATGAGGGGTGGGAAGAGAAGGTGCAGGAAAATTCATTATCTCAGTCATTCCCAAGCGTTATCGTGCTCTATATAATTGATCGTTAAGCGGCTTAAGGTCGCTCGTGATTCCCGGTCAAATTGTTCAAGATTCGGTTAGCGATTCCGGACGAGTAGAGGTCAAAATACGGATCCCTGGGTAATTTAATCTTGGAAAGCGCTCCATCTTTTACAGGAAAACACGATCTTGGGATGGAGGATTGTGGGGTGTTTGGTCAAAAATAGAAATTGCTGCTCCTATCTTTCTCGGAGAATCAATTTTCTTTGGATACATAATCTTCCAAGGCTATTTTCACTTCAACGATATTTTTGCGTGCAGATGTATACAACCTAAAACCGTGTATAACATGTCAATTGGTAATTTTTATCTAGCATGGTGACGAGGGTCAGGAGTTTTAAGGAAAAGAAATAGTGATAATAAAGAAAAAGGAGTAGGGAAGAAGGAGCAGCAAAGAAGAAGGAATAGCAAAGAAGAAGGAGTAGGAAAGAGGAAACAGCAAAGAAGAAAGAGTAGAAAAAAGAAGGATCAGGAAAAAGAAGAAGGAAAGAAGGAGTGAAAAGAGGAAGGGGTAGCAAAGAAGGAGTAGGAAAAAGAAGTAGTAAAGAAGAAGGAGTAGGAAAGAAGAAACAGCAAAGAAGAAAGAGTAGGAAAAAGAAGGATCAGAAAAAAGAAGAAGAAGGAAAGAAGAAGGAGTAAAAAAAGGAAGGGGTAACAAAGAAGGAGTAGGAAAAGGAAGTAGTAAAGAAGGAGTAGCAAAGAAGGAGTAGAAAAGAAGAAGGAGTAGCGAAGAAGAAGTTACGAAAATAAAAGTATCCAAAGAAGTATAAATAGAAGTATATAATAAAAAGAAGAAGCAGAAACAGATATGGCAAAAGAAGAAGAAGAAGAAGCAACAAAAGAAATAGAAATGGCTAAAGAAGAAAAATTAGCAAAAGAAAAAAAGAAAACAAGCAACAAAAGAAATAGAAATGGCTAAAGAAGAAAAATTAGCAAAAGAAAAAAAGAAAACAAGCAACAAAAGAAAAAGAAGTAACAAAGAAAGAAAAAGGAGAAGAAGAATGAAAAGAAAAAAATCGAAGTTTATTCGCTGCTGCAGATTTATAAATGTATATAACAAAATCAACTTAACACTTTATCAATATCCTTTCACATTTCAAATTTTTACCTTCCAGAAAAACTTTTTTTCATCCCCTTTTCATTGTTTCCACTTTCCCGGTTTTGCAGTTTTAATAAATAAATCGAAAGTGCGTCATTTTACTCTCAATTTCTTTTGAAAGAAGTTTATTCTGAAACTGTTGAATTCCTTTGGACTCGCTCATACTCAATTCCGGGTTTAAAAGGCCGTTGCATAATAAAGAAGGGGTTACGTTTTATAATGATAGCCCTTTGAACGTGGCCCTTTTCCCTCATTTTCCTTATGCATAATATGTGCACGAACATGTGCAATCACGTAGGAGTACAAAAGGGATACATGTGTTGCTAATACACCCTATTCCTTCAGGACCAGTTTGTACTACATTTTTAAAAATTGAATTTTATCTTGATTAAAAAGGGGTCATACTTAATATTAAATAATATTCAAATATTCTCAAACATGTTTTATTTTATTTTATTTTTATTTTATTTTATTTTTACATTCTCATCAAAATTGAGAGTGTCTTACATTTGTTCTTTCTAAAAAAAGTTTTTTCTTCCGAAAATTCGCTGAATTAGAAATCAAAACCTAATTTCTTGAAATATCCTTTCTTTTAACCTTTGGCGTAACCCTTTTTAACGTAAAGAGGCGGTTATTGCACTCAACGATCTAGAAGACTTGCTCGGGAGGCGGTTCTTGCACGCGAGAATAATGCTACTTTTAAATACAATGCCTCTTGCAATAAAATTATCAATATAATGAAACGTGACTACTTACATTGTACTTACAATAGAAAGGAAAATTAGTTTATGTGAAAAGTTATTTATATCAAATTAGCTGCGAGAATTAGTCTCTTGTCATCAATTCTGCAGACAGAGTCTTTCCTTGAAGCAATTGCTGAACTGGGAGTGAAAGTACCCCTCGTATTTGCTGAGTTGAGTCATAAAACTTGGTTATGATGTCCGAGCTATAATCTCAATTATCTTTGAGATAAAGAAAGAAAAAGGAACACGACTTTCGATCATTATAATGAGCAAGATTAAGCAGTATGCTTATGAGCAATCATTCGCCATGAAAGTGATTACGAGCTTATAAAAGATCTAATCTTTGTAATAAAATAACATATTGTTTTTCTCTCCACTTGCAATTTAAATTTTCGACAAAGCCAATATTTCTTACACTGCTTTATTTCACTTTTTTTATTTCGAACTTATATTTCACTACTTTTTTTTAGTATTTTTTTGTTTCACTATTTTCTAATTTGTTTATATCCCGTTTGTATATTCAATAAATAATTAAATACATTTTCTCATTTTCTTACTTGTTATTTTACTATTTTTGAATTTTCTTACTTTTTATTTTGCTATTTTTTAATTTTTTTAATTTTTATTTTCCTATTTTTCAATTTTATTATTATTTTTTTACATTTTTTTACAACGTTTTTTTTTAAATTTTCTTATCTTCAAATTTAATCTGTTATTTACTCTGTTATTTGCTTGCTTTTTAATTCACAAATTTTTCAATTACACTTACATTTCAATTTACAAAATTTTTCAATTTTATTTACATTTCAATTTACAGGCTTTACAATTTTACCAACACTTCAATTTATTTTCCTTCTAATTTTACTTTCTATTTTATTTTCTCTGAACTTTAAAATTTCCCCTTCATACAATCTCCATTTACAGTAATTGATTCTGATTTCAATCGGAGAGAAAAATATCGAGCATTTTTTTAGTTGCAGAAGTAATGATTTTGAAAATTAAGCGAATGTTTGATGATAAGAGACAATTGGAAATTGGATGTTGGTAGAATTTAAAATAGCTCGAGTTGCTATGTACTGGTACGTTTTACTGGCTACTTTGTATGTACGCACGCTGACATCTTACGCCCGGACCACCCTTCCACCCCCCATGTACGGGGATGGGCAAAGAGATCAATACTTGAGCCCCCTGGACCAGAGCCACCCCCTCTCCACCCCCGTGTGGTATACGCGTGTTAGTGTCGGACCTCTTAGAATCACCAACCCCAAAACCCCCCCCCCCCCATCCCCTCTCCTCACTCCTCATCTCGTAACCACCCTCGGGCCATCTACTCTCGCCCTCCGAGGTTTAAAGCGATGTTCTCGTATTCCTGCTCCAAGAAAAGTGATAGGCTCCCAACTTGAGAAAATTAAGGGTCTCAAAATCATTTTTTATCACCTCTGATTGAAATTTCAAACATTCGTGTTTTCTTTATTATTTATGTATTCAATCTTCTATTTACAATTTTAGACTGACGAGTTTTTTTTTTAGAGTTTGTAGGTTATGTGTGTGTTTTTCACTTGCAGAATACAATTGATGGAAGTACAGTCAAGCACAGTCAACTCTATCAATAGTGCCGCAGATTTGCAGAATCGAAAATGTTTCTTGCAGAACGCTTCTAAATTTTGAAAATGATTGAAGTATTTGCGTCACACTTACGCTTGTATAGCAGAGTCGCGAAATAGGGGAGTTCTTTAGAGATGAAATTCCAAGAAAGTGGCACTATTGATGGCGGCACTATTGATCACTGAGAAAAAAGTTTTCTTGGTTCAATGCAAAAATGCATTGGATCTAATCTACTTTATTCTTAGATTCGGACCTAGAATATGTATTCTTGAAT
>WNHD01003814.1:0-12107 GCA_011057455.1 Ganaspis sp. Gsp50
TTTTTTTACTTTCTAATCAAAATAATACTTTTAATTCAATGCGGAGTAAAGTCCCATTTACTCTTTATCCTTTTAAGACAAGATAGATTTCTGTTTTGTACGTTGCTTATAATTAATTTGACTTTGTAATTTAAAAAGAAGTCGTTGCAAATATGGAGTATATGAAATGAAATGTATTTTCAGTTGATCATTATAATTCTTTGTTATTGTATATATACTTAAGAAATATTTCCGCTAACGTCAAAAACTGTCAGTTTGTGATTTGCTGTTAAGTTTGAATATAGATGAAAGCAATAAGTAGGGTTCGGTGTGAATATAGATGAAAACAATAAGTAGTGTTGCATTATTTAGTGTACCACTATCTAGAATCCCGGCCCTGATGACGTCGCGTGGCGTCCTTTTTGCAATACCTGATGACGTCTCGTGGCGTGCTTTTTGTAATACCTAATTACGTCCCATGGCATACTTTTTGCAGCATCTACTGACGTCCCGTGGCGTCTCTTTTGTAATACCTGATGACGTCTCGTGTCGTGCTTTTTGTAATACCTAATAAAGTTCCGTGGCGTCTTTTTTGCAATATCTAGTGACGTCTCATGTCGTCCTTTTTGTAATACCTAAAGACGTCCCGTGGCTTTCTTTCTGCTGTATCTACTGACATCTTCTGGCGTTCTTTTTTTTAATGCCTTAATGACGTCCCGTGACGTCCTTTTTGCTGTATCTACTGACGTCTTCTGGCGCCCTTTTTTAATCCCTTAATGAAGTCTCGTGTCGTGCTTTTTGTAATACCTAATAACGTTCCGTGGCGTCCTTTTTGTAATACCTAATGACGTCCCGTGGCGTCCTTTTTTCTGTATCTACTGACGTTTTCTGGTGTCCTTTTTTAATCTCTCAATGGCGTCTTGAGTCCTACATTTTGTAATACCTAATAACATTCCGCGGCGTCCTTTTTGCAATATTCTAGTGCCGTCTCATGTCCTTTTTGTAATACCTAATGACGTCCCGTGGTGTCCTTTTTTTAATCCCTTAATGACGTCCAATGGCGTCCTTTTTGTGTAACCTCCAGATGTCTCGTGGACGAAACGTGAGATTGACGAGACGTCAATCGGCCAATTTTTAGTCAAAAGTTTATTAAATGCTGATCCTTACCTGCAAACGAAGCCAAGATCGTTTTGCACAGTGAATTACTCGAGTGAGCAACTAAAATCACCTGAATGTGTCAAATCAAAATGCTAGAAGTCAATGTCTGATAATCTTGTCCCTTGCTTGATACGCTTTCTAATCATTTAGATTAGCATGACACCAAGCGTACACATTTAAAATTTGTTTTATTTCGCATGACAGCTTCTTGCATTATCAAAAAAATAAATAAGTGAATAAAAATACCAGAATGTTCAACACTTCAGTTATTTAGATCAAACGTCTAAACCGGATTAAAATCAAGTAACTGTTCGCAATGGAAATAATGAATGTAGTAAAAGTGGAATTATAATGAAATAATAATGATATAAGGATAAATAATTACTTTCGGTTCAGTAGGGTTGCCAAGCAATGATGCGAAAAGGCAATACAAATTCTTAAAGTGTTTCGTGACTACTATTAACGGACTACTACTAATCGGGACTCCTATTATTTGGGACTATTACTATTTTCTTCTATTGGTCGAAAATAACAATTCAAAATTGTTCCAATTTTAACAAAACAAACCAAATGAAGAGAGAGATGTACTTTTTTTGAAATAAAAGCATCGGGACGTGCATAAATTGCTTTCTAGCTGCTACCGGGTTTTCCTTGAACCGGATAGTGTGAGGCACCTGTGGGTTGACTTGAGGCTGCCGGGGGCAGAAAGTGCAGCAGCAACAATAATCAATGGAGTTGCTGCACTAGGGTGTGGCGCGCAGTGTCGGCGCCTTCTTGCTGTCCGACGTACTTCGATCGAACTCTCTTGCAACCCTGATCTTTCCCCCCCACAAAACCTCACACACCCTTCTTTACTGTTTCCTAGACTTGCAAGAAATTGCAAGAGATGCTAGAGCAGCATCTCTTCCATATCAACGACCCTTATTCTTCTCCCTCCAAGTTTCGAAAATTAATTTCCGTTTCAAGATTTACTAATTCAATTGAATTAAATGAAGAAGAAAATTTAAATAAATTGCCATTAAATCAAGAAGAATATCAATTTGAAAAGTAAATTTTAAAATAATTTTCATTAATGTTTTAAATTATTTTTCATTAATTTTTTAAATTATTTTTCATTCATTTTTTAAATCATTTTTCAATAATTTTATTTTTATAAAAAATTGTATAAAAAAATTCTATAAAATCTATTTTCTAAATTTATTTCTATTTTCTATTTCTTATTTTATTTCTAAATTATTTTCTAATTTTTTATAAAAAATATTTTCATTTTTATAAAAATTTTTATAAAAAATTTTTATGAAAATGAAATAGAATGACGAATTAATTTGATCATTAGTTATAAACCAGATTCAAAGAGTGTATGTGGTAATAAAGGCAATGTGCACAAAATAAGTGCCTTTCTCTAGTTTTGTTGCACTTTATAACACACAATTTCTTATTCAGGTCTCGTAAGAAATTCCACCTGCGCGCGCACGCCTGGAGGAACTGTCATTATGTCCGCTTGGAGAGGGTGGTAGGAGTTTGACGAAACTGTAAAATAAAAAAGAAAGTATATAAAGAAAGAAGCTGTGCACAAAGGAAAGAAGCAAACGAGAACAGGTACTGTTTTTTAAAAATATTTTGTTCGAAAAACTTTTTTTATAGTAAATAAATAATTCGAATTACATTGAGAACAATTTTGTATACTTTATTTACAGATTCAGCGTCATGGAATAACCGATTATATTTTTGAGCACGATTATTATTTTTTTATTTTTTCTTAAAAATTAAAATTTAAATTAATTAAATTTTCTTAGAATTTTTGACGTCAAACTTATTTATTTTTTCTTTACTCCTTAACACTAAAGTTAAGAAAGCAACGAATTACTAAACTGCCAACTAAACTCAATATCATGAAATTTATATCAAATTTTAGAAAGATCAACACAAGTTGCCGGAGAGAACATCAAACAGAGAGTGGAACGGCTCAAGAAAAGAGTCTGTTTCACGCGGCGCCACTAGTGTTGAATATTGGAACGAGCATTGTTATCGACCGCTGGCGCAACGTTCAACAATTAATCTGTGGTTTTACTGATGGTAAAGGGACCTTAGTTGCATTTAGTTCAAAATGGCGTCGACCACGATTTTGACATTCAATGATCAATCAATGAGAAGAGAAGGGAGATAACAAAAGGCAAAAAGGGAAACTAAGAGATAAAGAGAGACGATGAGAGGTAAAGAAAGACAAAGAGAGAAAGACAACAGGAGAAAGATAAAGAGAGAAAGACGAAGAGAGAAAGACAAAGAGAGAAAGACAAAGAGAGAAAGACAAAGAGAGAAAGCCAAAGAGAGAAAGACAAAGAGAGAAATACAAAGAGAGAATGACAAAGAGAGAAAGACAACGGGAGAAAGATAAAGAGAGAATGATAAAGAAAGAAAGACAAAGAGAGAAAGACAACGAGAGAAAGACAATGAGAGAAAGACAACGAAAGATAAAGAGAGAATAATAAAGAGAGAAAGACAAAGAGAAAAAGGCAAAGAGAGAATGATAAAGAGAGAAAGACAAATAGAGAAAAACAACGGGAGAAAGATAAAGAAAGAAAGATAAAAAAGAAAGACAAAGAGAGAAAGAAAGACAACATCAAGTAGAACGGAACAGTGAGAGGAAAAGAGAAACAATGAAAGATAAAGTGAAACAATGAAAACTAAAGAAAAACAAAGAGGGACAAAGAAGGGCCGAGGACCAATGAAAATTACCCGTTGTACGAAACCAACTATCTGAGATAATGCCCGTTCGCCCCGCAGCCATAATGAATATGTAAGACAGATTGTAGGCTAAGAGGGAGCCTCCTCAGCTACCGCTGCGTGATACGGTTGTCCATGCGCAGATTATATTCCCCTCTCTCTTGATCCCTCTGTGCGTTCTTCTCTGCCTCCCAGCGAGGCAGCGCTCTTACACAGCCGATAACTTATTATTTATAATGATTAAAAAGCCCGAGGAAATCGCATGCTACTCGCTACGTAAGGTACAGAGGTGCTTTTAACTTACACGAAAGCCTTGTTCGAGATACATGTCTGAAAATCATGTCCAATAGAAATGGGATATTCCAATCAAGCACCGGCAACTCGTCTTCAACTCGTACTTTGTTGCAAGAGGTACACTCGACACTTTAAACGCTCAAAATTATATGGCCTGCTATCTCACCAATCAGCCTGCCATACAAAGCGAAGAGAACAGCATTTTTGCCTCCAACGGACATCTCCGAAAAATAGGCTTCCTTCATGCCAAGCAAATCCTATCTTTATTCCGTATTTAGCATATTTTATTTCTTTAAATACTTTAAAATCGCCCGGACGTTAAACATATTTGTTATAATAGATGGAAGGATTCAATTCTCAATTATTGTTAAACATATTTATTTCAATAAATACTTTAGGTAATTCCCGCAACTAGAGATAATTGCTGCTGTCGACGAAATCTTGGTTGCGCTTGGTGAGTCATCATTTTTTTCAAGAAAGTCCTTAGGACGTTTATTTGACAAAAGAAGAAGAATCTTTCAGTCATTCTACAATAAATTTTAGTAATGATCGTTGAAGTCTGTGAACAACGGTGGATAATGATAATTTCGTAAACGCTGATAATTTGGTACATGAATCCTGAGTTCCAGGTTGGGGACTTGTTTGTGTTGTTGACAAACTCTCGAAACAGGGCGGCCATTTTGGAGGATGTTTCGCACATCGGTAAAGTAGTGTCTCCTGGTCAACTCAGATGAAAAGGTGTCGAAAGTCCATCAGCGGTTTACAGCAGAGCCACCTCTGCTAAAAAGAATAAAAAGTGAATTAAAAAAAAGTGGATAAAAGTGAATTAGTGTACAGTGTCCCCGCGAGTTGGAGCTGCGATCGAAAAAGAAGAGCGTTGGGTTGCCGAGTCATCAAACTCGTCACTCCTAGACTAACAGTCCTAGGGTTCATTCGCCATACTAGGCCACAAACCTAAGAAGAAGAAGAGGAAGAAGAAGGAGAAGAAGAAGGTTCATTTGTCAGTGTTCTTACAAATCAACATCGTTTTGTACAGTGAATATGAAGAAGCCCTAAGAACTGTAATTCAAACAAATACGGCAGAGTTCCCGTTTTGTCAAAAGATTGTTAAATGCTGATCCTTACCTAGAAAATAAAATCAACATCGTTTTGCACAGTGAATATTAAGAAGACCCAGAAAATTACATTCAAACAAATATCCTAAAGTTGACACTTTCTTGTCAAAAAATCTTTAAATGCTGATCCTTACCTAGCAAACGAAATTGACATCGTTTTGCACACCAACATCATTTTTGAATGTAAAGAAGCCCTAGGAATTTAAATGCAAATGAAGACACTTGAGTTCCTGTTTTGTTAAAAGATTGTTAAATGCTGATCCTTAACTAAAAAAAGAAATCAACATCATCTTGCACAGTGAATGTGAAGAAGACCTAGAAACTGCAGTTCAGATGAAGACGGCAGAGTTCCTGTTTTGTTAAAAGATTGTTAAGTGCTGATCCTTACCTAGCAAACGAAATTCACATCGTTTTGCACACCAACATCATTTTTGAATGTAAAGAAGTCCTACCAATTTAAATTTAAGTGAATACGGCAGAGTTCCTGTTTTGTCAAAAGATTGTTAAATGCTGATCCTTACCTAAAAAAAGAAATTCACATCATCTTGCACAGTGAATGTGAAGAAGACCTAGAAACTAATGGTCAGATGAAGACGGCAGAGTTAAAAGATTGTTAAGTGCTGCTCCTTACCTAGAAAATAAAATCAACATCGTTTTGCACAGTGAATGTGAAGAAGACCCAGAAAATTAAATTCAAACAAATATCCTGAAGTTGACACTTTCTTGTCAAAAAATCGTTAAATGCTGATCCTTACCTAGAAAACTAAAACATGGTTTTGTCAAGTGAATATAAAAATAAAGGTAAAATAAAGATTAAAGATAAAATAAAAATTAAAGATAAAAGAAAGTTAAAGATAAAATAAAGATTAAAGATAAAATAAAAATTAAAGATAAAATAAAGTTAAAGATAAAATAAAGATTAAAGATAAAACAAAGATTAAATAAAGATTAAAGATAGAATAAAGATTAAAGATTAAATAAAGATAAAGATTAAATATAAAATAAAAAAAATAAAACGGGTAGAATATCCGTTTCAGCTGTATAAATGCGGTTTATTTCCAAATTGAATGTTTGACACGACGGTCTTATTTCTGTTTAGTACTGCCTCTTCTATCACGATATGCTTATTCAGACACACTACCCCTGCTTTGCGGTCCCGCAGTGACAGCTCGCTGTGCATACGTGCGACAGCACCTGATAATATCGCCTACCTTCGGTCTGTAATCGGCGCGAGTATTTTTGTTTCACAGAGGGCCCATGCTATAAATGCCGAGCATTTGACGATCTGGGAATTTCTGGAATTCGAAGCGGCGCCTTCTCTGGACGAACAATCGGTGAGATTCGTCGTCGACGTCGGGAAACGCTGTTGTGTTGACTCTGCTTCGAGCTGTAAACCGCCAGTCGGTGCAGGAACGAGCAGTTAGTCTCTAAGGGCCTCACAGTGCGAGCCTCTAGATATCAACAGGGATCTCCTTTCCTCACTCGACACTAACGCTTTTTTCGATACCTCGTCGACAATCCATTTCGCTGTTAGTTGTTCTCTGGTTTTCATTATTTCCCTAGCCAAGCGTAACTTCATCAGAGTAAAAAATACATAATGTAAAAGAATAATTTTCAAAAAAATTTTCATCAATAAATTTATAATAAAATAATTTCTAATTATTTTATTAATGTTTAATAATTAAACATTATTTTAAAATCAACCATTTTAAAATTAAACATTATTTTAATATCAAACAGTTTAAAATTAAACCCGCGGGTATCGATAAACAAAACTTCGTAACCTCCAAATTTTTCTTCGCGAGATTTTACATTTTTAAAAAATAGAGCACAGGGGAGGGTAAAATCTAGCATGGCAAAGGGGAAGGTAAACTAATTCTAAGATCTATTAATCGTGATTCAATGAAGCAATTTTCAAAAATGGCGTCGCGTCGGTAAAAGAAAAGAACTCGAATTTTCCATTTGTGACAAATCGAAAGAGCCAATCGAAATTCTAATGCAGCAGGTGACAAAGTCACGGTGCTTAACCGTCTTACGAGCTAAAATTGGGCTGCTTGGGCACACGAATTGTCGGACAGGGGATCCTCGAATGCATTTATCGACCACGGGAGAGAATGAGAGGAAAAGAGAATGGCAAAAGAGGGAAAAAAGGGTCCCGATAAGAAGAATGAAGAGGCCCGGAATGCTGTCGGACGAGCCCTGCAGGGCATCTTCTGCTACAGCTTCTACCAGAGGGCCACCTTTTACACTCCACACAATTGCAAATTCCCCCATCAGGCCCAGTTTGGACTTTACGACTTCTCGTTTTATTCACACCACTCACATGTCACGATCTTCTCAATTGGTTATTGTTATTATTAATTCTCAAAATACTTTCATTTTGTTATTAATTTAAGAAATTTTGAAACTTAAAAACTTTTTATTTAATTTTTTTTAATTTTAAAATCTTATTTGAAATTTTCTGTCTTTTGTTTTGCAATTTGTAATCAATATTATACATTTGGTAATAAAGATTAAGATTTTCTTTACATTTCAAATTTTTATTTAAAATTATTTTTAAATTTTTATTTGAAATTATTTTTAAATTTTCATCTAAAATTGTTTTTTTTTAATTTTATAATTTTCTCTGCAATTCACTGAAAAAAAAATCGCAAACGAATTTAATTAGTTCTGGCATAATGTACAAATGTTTTGTATGTGAATTAATAATTGTAAGATATTTTACAAAAGAGACTGATAGAGTAAACGCGGATGCAAGTACGTGAATAATGGACTCTGATTCTAGTTCGTTGAACATGAACGGGAATTACACATGGTAATATGGTAATGCTATAAATCCTAATAGACGAGTTTCGTTCTCGTATGCGTTACTATGATACATCGAAGATGTTGCTTGAACGAGATACGACCTTGCATGGTCGAAGTGGCTCCGAGGAAAATACTTATGGAAGAAATCATGTAGGTGTTAACACGTACTCTCGTTCATTCCCGTTCGATACCACGCCGTACAACCGGACCGGATAGGTCAAGGAATCCTCCACTGATGAGCAACACAGTAATTCTTGCCAATAACAGTTAACTCCTATAAAACAACCCTTTATTAAACTTCTTATTTTTCCCTCATAAATTTTCACTCCTGCAAAAAATACCAGCCAGGTTCATTTTATAATTCTTAACATTATCAATACAATTATGTATCAGTGTATCAAATTACGCATCCCATTTTAATTACGTTTCCATTCTAATTACGTTCCCATTCTAATTACATTCCCATTCTAATCTAATTCTATTCTAAAATACCTAAATATAGACAAAATGTTTAACTCTTTACATTCTTGTAAATTTTCTCTGCAAACAATTGCTCTTTTTTGGGACATAAAAACTAGGAATAAAAAAACACTGGACACTACGAATTTTGTTAGCAGGGTTGAAAAGTTTCAGGAATCGGAAAATGTTTTGTTTCAAATGTCGAAAAATAAAACTATATAACTAAAAAAAAAACTGATGGAAGAATAAATAAATATGAAGTAAGGTAAAGTGAAGTAAAGTAAATATGAAGTATTAAATGAATATGAAACGAGGATGAATTTAAATAGAAACGAGATTAGAGCTTCATAATAAAAGGTTTGATTTCAAATGAAATTTGTGTTTGGTAAGGATCAGCATTTAACAATCTTTTGTCACACACCCGTACGCGATGACCAACAGGTCGAGAATCTTCGTCAGATCAGCATTTAACAATCTTTTGTCACACAACCGTACGCGATGACCAACAGGTCGAGACTGAGCTGGCTGACAATGAGTCTTCGTCAGTCTTCGTGCGTCATTTGGATTCGGCTTGAAACAATTACAGCGCTCGGACGCCATGAGTGGAACTAGAGTAAGCTTATCTTTTTCTTCTTTATCTACCGATGATGACAGTTCATCAGATATTGAATAGGTGGCGCTGAGTCAACATTAGCTGTCATCTAAGTTGGTCCCAAGTGTTGTAATAGAAACGAATGAAACTACCGAACAAACGAAAGAACAATCGTGGTACTTTTTGTGAAAACTTACTTTCGATTCCAAGTAGCAGGACGATTAGCTTGACGAGTATTGCAAAGATTGTTTTTCATTTCGCTCTCGCTGAATATTTCCGGAGGTCAATAATTTTGCCTAGATTGTCACCGTATCGTAATTACTCTTCATATTTAGAATTTCGAAAGTATTTAGTATTTTGAATTTAGAAAATTCGATTTCGTATTTGTCACTTTATTCTTAAAAGAATTGGAATTAAGAATTCAACAAAAAGAGAAGCATGAATGAAAAGATGTGGAACAGCTGTTCGATTTTTCGAACAATTGAGTGAAACTCGTCCATTACCATATTCAGGGTAATCAAGATTGAGCTATGAAGAGTTGTAAAAAATTGATTTGTTAAGAGATATCAATATTTTCGTTTGGGATATTACTGGGTGAAGCGATAGTGGTGGAGAATGTGGATATTGGTAAAGCAAGTTTTAGTCGGTGGTTGGTTCGATCCAAGTGCACCTGCCCTTTTTCATTTGTTACCTGTGGAGTCGCCTGGCTGAGCCAGATCGATCTCTGTCCCCTTAAATCAACAAGCTATAAACTTTCATTACACCTCGGGCGAACAGCAAAGAAATTCTTGATGAGGTAACGATCGCAAGAGATAATTAGATGATCAAGCCGTTTTAATGGCTGAAGTTGATGAATTAAAAATTCTTCTGCACTTTATAAGATTGATCGTATAATACTTCAGATATTATCTTCCATTTATCATCTATCATTGTTGCTCTGCCCAAGAGTGCAATCCCTTTCTGTGAATGCATTTATCGCTAATGCTGTGGTAAACGGTCACAATTATACAATTAGCTACTTTATAATGATTTCGAACCAATTATGAAAACACTTCCGAAAAAGATCTCCTGAGTTAGAATTACAAGATTGACAGATTTTTCCAGGTAATTAGCAAATTTGTTTTGAGTCTTCCAATGGCATTTATGCTGTATTAGAGAATTTTAGAAATTAACAAATCTTTTCGTCAATCAGATTCTATAGTAATATTAATATTGTATTTCCGTAGAATTTGTTTTTCTTGTTAATTGCTGATATTTGTGTATTTTGTTTGATTACGTTATTCATTGAATTATTATTAAAAATCACTAATTAATGCTTAACTGTAATTCGAATTTTAATTGCAATTGGAGTTGAAATTGTAATTCTACTTTATGGAATTGTAATTTTGATTCTGATACAAGTAGTACCTAATTGTGATGGTATAATTGTAATTATTAATACAATTCCATTTGTAATTCTAATTACAATTTCATTTGTGATTCTAATTACAATTCACTTTGTAATTCTAATTACAATTCAATTTGTAATTCTAGTTACCATTCAATTAGTGATTCTAATTACAATTCCATTTTTTCATTTGTAACTCTAATTACAATTGAATTTGTACTTCTAATTACTATACAATTAGTAATTCTAATTACAAATCATATAGTAATTCTAATTACAATTCAATCAGCAATTCTAATTAAACTTCCATTAGTAATTACAATTACAATTCAATTACTAATTCTAATTAAACTCCCATTAGTAATTACAATTACAATTCCATTAGAATTTCTAATTACAATTCCATTAGTAATTCTAATTACAATTCAATTAGTAATTCTAATTAAACTTGTATTAGTAATTACAATTACCATTCCATTAGCATTTCTAATTACAATTCAATTAGTGATTCTAATTACAATTCAATTAGTGATTCTAATTACAATTCAATTTGTAATTCTAATTACAATTCCATTTGTAATTCTAATTACAATTCAATTAGTGCAGCTTCTAATTATAATTCCATTTGTAATTCTAATCACAATTAAATTAGTAATTCTAATTACAATTCAATTAGTAATTCTAATTACCATTTCATTAGCATTTCTAATTATAATTCAATTAGTAATTCTAATTAAACTCCTATTAGTAATTACAATTACAATTCTATTAGCATTTCTAATTACAATTCAATTAGTAATTCTAATTACAATTCCATTTGTAATTCTAATTACAATTCCATTTGTAATTCTAATTACAATTCAATTAGTGCTTCTAATTATAATTCTATTTTTAATTCTAATTACAATTCAATTAGTAATTCTAATTACATCTCAATTAGTAATTCTAATTTCAATTCAATTATTAATTCTAATTTCAATTCTACTTGTAATTCTAATTACAATCCAATTAGTAAATCTAATTAAACTTCCATTAGTAATTACAATTACAATTCCATTAGCATTTCTAATTACAATTCCAGTTGTAATTCTAAATAAGTTCCTTTAGTAATTCTAATTATAATTCCACTAGTAATTCTAATTATAATTCCATTAGGAATTCTAAATACATAATTCTTATGGGAACTACAATTCGAACTACAACTACAATTTTAATTGTAACTATAATTCTGTTTTCAACTACAATTCTAATTGCAACTGTAATTCTAATTGCAACAGTTATTCTGATTTCAACTTTAATTCTAAATGCAATTTTAATTGTAATGTCAATTACAATTCTTATTCCAATTTAAATTTCGATTGTAAATTGTACCGTAAAATGGGGTGTTAAGGGATCGAAAATGAGTTTGAGGCAACATATATATACAGTATCGGACATAAAATCTTCAATGGAAAACGTTTTTATTCTAATGGCGGACCCCACTTATAGAATATGTCTTAACAATTATGATTTTTAAAAGTTTAAATAACATTTTTTAATAAAAACAACCAATTTTTGTAAAAAGTCAATGTGGGGTGTTAAGGGATTTTGT
>WNHD01003815.1:0-12107 GCA_011057455.1 Ganaspis sp. Gsp50
TATTTAAAAATACTTTAAAATATTTAAAAATACTTCAAAATATTTAAAAACGCTTTAAAATGCTTCAAATGCTTTTAAGATTGAATAGTGAGTAGATTTCACTTATTGGAATTTATTTCCGTGGATTCTTTTATCGCGATTTCTTCTTTATCGTAATTCCTTTTACAATTTTTTTTTAAATCGTGGTTCCTCTTTTAAACCGATTTGTCGACAATAATTCTTCTATCATCGCAACTCATTCTACAGCGAAAAACAAATAAAACCTTTTTTTATGTCAATGCACTACTTAGAATTACATTCATCAATTAAAAAAAACTCCACTGAAAAATTAAACTCCAATTGCAGGCTCTCATCTATAAATTGCGACAATACCAAGTCTCAAGGTCACGCCTTGTCGAGGATCTGAAAACTTGGACCATAAAACTCTGCACATAAAACAGGAAAATGCCAGCAGAAGAAAAGAAGTACATTTACGACCTTGCGATTTTGTCAAACTATCGCTTTTGATTTTCATAAAATATAGTTAATTGAAAAACTGCCACGGGAATTTTTTATTGACGTTTGTTTGCCCATGAAAGCAAAGTGCATAAAAAGAAAGTCGCAAAAGAAAAATACGCAGCCATCATTCAAGGGCAATAAATTGTTTTAACCAGGCAATGATTCTTTGCATCCCCTTTTATCGTCTCCATAATTCTTGATATGATGTAAATACAAGCTTTTCTAATTGTTCGTGCAGGGTGTACTCCCCAAACATAATAAACTGATTCCTTTCTCTCTTTGAACGTTGGTCGCTTCCTCTTTGTCGCGAGATAGTAAGAGGGGATCGAAGAGGGTCGCTGGGTGGTTATAGGGGGTGTTCTTTCCCTCCGTGACGGAGTTGAGAGTGCCGTTGAATATGCATGAGACACTGCTTTCTATCCACCGTCCTAAAAACATCCAGCCGACCAGCCTCGCTCTTTGCGTCCGTCGCCAATCAATGTCCTCCACTACAAAATCTTTCACGAATTATCAAACTGATAAGGATTCAACAATGCATGGGTTTTACTTCAATTATTCAATTATAATAGTTCCACTGCAATTTGTTTATGTTATTTTACCTTCCTGTGATCAAAAATTAAGATTACCGTTTCTTGTCACTGAACGTCAAGTGACCGATGATGTACAATTACCGATATTGGTCACTCGACGTCAGGTGACCGTGACGACCTATTACCGAAAATGGTCACCAGACGTCAGGTGACTGTCACGTCCAATTACCAAAAATGGTCACCAGACGTCAGGTGATCGTGACGTCCAATTACCGAAAATTGTCATCAGACCTCAGGTGACCGTGACGTCCAATTACCGAAAACGGTCACCAGACGTCAGGTGACCGTGACGTCCAATTACCGAAAATGGTCACCAGACGTCAGGTGACCGTGACGTCCTATTACCGATTTCTGTCACTTGACGTCATTATTGTGCTTCCCCTGCAGGGGTTATACTTCAATTATTATATTTCCCCTGCATGGGTTTTACTTTAATTATTATAGTTCTAAGGTACATTCAACAATAACAAAACTTTGTTAAATTTTGTGTTTACACGTTGAGTGATTGATCACCAGTCATTTCTGCTCAATAATAATTTCGCTCTTCACGTACAATGTAAGCATTTCTTAAATTAACTTCCCTCTAACAATTCCTAACTCTATGCCCTTTATAATCACTAATCCCTTTCCGGAATAATAAATTCCGTTTCATAAAGAGTGGTACTAAAAAGTGTTTGGTACTAAAAGCCAAACAAGGCCAGGTCTCTACGTCTTGCAGGTTTCCTTTGATGAAGGAAAGTTTCATTCTGGCTCTTATCTCAATCCACAAATTACCAGCAGTTCATCAAGCTATGGCACGCGATTGCCTTGACCCTTGGGAGAATGAGTAGCCGAAATGATGAGGTGCAGAAAAATGTTAGTGCATTCTGAGGAGCAAGTTCGAGACGCTGCCGCCATCTGTGGAGGAGCTTGCGAATCGTGGTAGCCATTTTGTTTCTGGAGGTGGCCAGAAGGTCGCCGTGGTGTCGCGGCACACCCGCGCATGTCCATTGGTCTCTCCTACAGTGCTCCGACTCGCGGAATACCCCTCGAGCAAGAACTGGCAGGGAATCTGTCCTCTCTCCGACACTCTTTGCCCCACCATGTCAAACTCGCTTCCCTCCACGAGTGCAAACTTCCCTCCTATCTCCGAGTAGAGGGGGCCTTTGCCACCCCGCTGCTTGCCAACTTCCCCGCAGTCCACCTCCCACCCTTGCGGCACTTGTCTCTCCCCCGCCTCCACGCGGCACCGTAACCGTCACTTCCCCTCTCCCCTGGTCATCCTTCTCCTCATTGCCCACCGCCCCTCACCCATTTTTCCCCTCCCCACTCTCGCCCAACAACAGAGCGACAATTCGCCGTCATCGTCTCACCCTCCCACCAGCCACGCCGTCACGATATTATCACTCCGTTTTACTTGCGATTTATCGGCCTTTATCAACCACATTGCCACTGAACTATTCTCTCCAGCTTCTGCTCTCTGTTAGACAAACTTAGCAAACTCTCGATTCGCACATCTTTGAGCAACTCACGTTAATTTTTTCAACTATTTTGAATCATGTGATTTTCAAAGTCAATGGAAAAGTAAAGGTAAATGAAAATTGCAAATCCAGGTTATTTTCAAAAATATTCCGAGTGCGAAAAACCCGATGCAGGCGCAGTATTGGCAAAAATAGATAAAAAATGGTCCATTTTTGCGTGACTTAATATGCGGATGACGATTTATTCAACACTAACTGTATTTTCAAAAATAAATCTAAAATTAAAACTAAACTCACATTAATCTGATTCTTTTGTTAATTTGAGGATCCCATTTTATCGGATCGGATGATGTCCGTATCATTCTTCATTACATTACACAATTTAAATCTTGAATATTTAAAATCAGTTCTTGATAATGCGATTAAAAATGAATAAAATTTTCTCTCTGCAAATTCAGTTGGTGGATTTATTTATGACCGGAAAAGCTTAAAATTCAAAATCGAAGATTCGTGAATGTTTAACACGTTCTTAAATTATCGAACCAGCTTCAAGTCTCTATTAAAGATAAATCTATTCGTCTGCTGGAAAATTCTCAATGAATTTCTAACAATACAGTGCCAGCTTTTCAATTTAACATTTCCTGTCACAGATAATAAAACATGAATAATATTACTGACAAAAAAAATTAATTTAACCACTCATTTTGTTAGATTTTCTCATTATTTTTTTCCTTCTTATCTACACCTTTTTGTAATCCCCTCTATTGTTTACGATTAGTATACTTTTTACGCACCCAAAAAAATGGTACACTTCAACAAGTAAATTAGAGTAGTATTTTTATTTATCTAGTACATGTTTTCAATGAAAAAAATTCTTCTAGAGTGTTTTCAATGGGACATTTTAGAATGTTTTTAAAAATGTCTCTTGAAACGTATTCCTTAATTTTAATTATTCCTTAATGTGTGGAGAAACAAAAATTAATTTTGGACCATCGTTAGCAAATTTTGAAAAATAATTATGAGGATTCTTATGGAATTTGTTATCAGCCAATCAAAGAAACTAAGAATATCAAATAAAGATCGTACCGATCTTAGGGACCAGAGGATGATTGGATGCAAAATTATTATGCAAAATGATTATGCAAAATTATGCAGTTACGTCTTATGACGAACAAATCAAAGCTACATATAGAGCACAAAAAATTGAATCAAAAAGTCCTTTACCACTTTTTTAAATATTCAGCCGTTCCGGAGTTATGACGATTCGAAGTAGGCCAATGGCGGGCGCGCGAGCGAATTATCCATCCCCTCCACTGTGACGTCGTGACCGCGCAGCGGTCCGGTCCCACTACGACGCCGCGTCGGTACGTAGCAAACGCCTGATTGGTCAAAACTTCGAACCGCTCTAACTCAGAAACGGCTCGAAATTTTGAAAAGTTGTAAAGGACTTTTCGATTCAATTTTTTCCGTTCTATTTACAACTTTGTTTCCCTTAAGGAAACAGGGTGTTTCCTTATCAGAACACCCTGTTTATCTTCCAGACCCTCTTTCTTTGCGGAACCAGTTAACAATGAATTTGTCTTTCTTCAAAGATAACACTAAATGTATAAAGCATTTCTACAATGAAATATAATATATTCTTTTGGTACTAATTATATGATAAACACAAGTTTATAATTTCTTTCGACAAATCTCAAAGCCAAGACAAATTACCAAACGACTCAACAATGGTTCCTGCTAATTGTTAATATTTTGATTCGTAATTTCAAAAATTCAGAGCCAAAACACAGCTCGGGAAATATAAATTGAAATTCAATGAAAGATGATCGAACCTAGAAGATCCATTAAATCCACGATCCAAAGGATTCAGTCTCTTTGAAGTGTCCAAACGAAGGGATTCTATTTTCCGTCGACGTCGTATTTGACGTCGCTTAACATCCTGTTTCCAGTTACACGAGGTTGGCGAGCCATCAGCTCAGCGGCTGCTCAAGAGCGAGAGAAACAGCTCAAGAAAGTAGAAACGGCCTGACAGGGACCGACGTAGAGTATATGTACTCAACCTGTCCGAGTATGCACAAGGAGGATGGAGACAAAGCCATCGTCAGGCAGAGAAAGAAAGATGGCGAGCGAGTGAGATAGGAAAGAGAGAGAGAAGGAAAGAGAAAAAGAGAGAGAAGGAAGAACAGAGAGCGAGAAGGAAAGAGAGAGAGTGAAGGAAAAAGAGAGAGAGAGGGAGAGAGAGAAGGAAGAACAGAGAGCGAGAAGGAAAGAGAGAGAGAGAGAAGGAAAAAGAGAGAGAGAAGGAAAAAGAGAGAGAGAAGGAAAAAGAGAGCGAGAAGGAAAGAGAGAGAGAGAGAAGGAAAAAGAGAGAAAGATGGAAAAGCAGAGAGTGAGAGAAAGAGAGAAGGAAAAATAAAGAGCAAGAGCAGGAAAAACAAAGAGTGTGAGAGAGAGGGAAGAATAGAAAGCAAAAGAGAGAGATAAAGAAAAATAAAGTGCGAAAGAAAGAGAGAAGCGAATGGTAAGAGGAGAGAGCAAAAGAGAGAGAGAGAAGAAAGAAAAGAGAAGGAAGAATAAAGAGCGAGAGAGAAGGAAAAATAGAGAGTGAGAGAAAGAGAGAGTTGGAGAGAGACAGAGAGAGACCTAGAGAGAAACGAGGATCTGATGGTAGTGTACGGTAGAGTGCTTTTGAACCGAGTGCAGTAGACTCACCGAGCTGCACGGTCTGGTGATTAGCGCCGCCCCCTGGGGACGGTAACCACCAATCGGTGGAGGGCGTCGCGACGCCGCCGTTGCCGGTTCACCCCACAACCACGAACCCGCGCCACTGGTCCGTACAATCGCGGATAGTGGAATAGCGACGAGCAAAGCCACGACAAAAATCAATCACCCGCTGCTTCCTCCTATTCCCAGCATTCATACTGCACCCACACATTCAACCCTTTCCCGCCCCAGTCCAACACCCATTTTACTACACTCTTTTCTCCATATCCCACAAGGTAAAATTCATATTGATGATGAACCCCAGCAATCATTTGATATTTTGCTCCTCGTAAATTGAAAAAAATCGCTAAAGGTTGCTTTTTATGACGAATCAAATGCTTTTTGATTATGTTGGACATTTTCTCAATTGGCAAACTTTGCGGACAATTTTGCGATTGAGGGAAATAGGGCTGAATTTGATAATTTGGGTTCTTTTTGGACCCGGGGGGTTGTTATTGTTTCAGGAAAGGGAAACTACAACGGGAATGAAAGATCAGTAAATTCGATCAAAAGGAAGGTGTAAAGGATCCTTTTTTGTAATTTTTTTAAGTTGAGAAGTTTCAATGGTTTGTCTTACCATCTGTAGAAATTAATACAGTTTGTGGAAAGGTTTAAAATACGGAGTCTTAATGTATATGAATCATTTTATACAAAAATAACAAGTATTAAAGTATACTTAAAGGTCCGGGTGCAATAACAACCTCTACGCATTTGTTCGCTTGCTAGTACTACTAATTATACTACTACGTGATTGACACGGGGAAGCATCATTCCAATTTTTAGAATCATGGCACTTTTGGTGCGTAAATGCATTCCCGTTAACCTCGTGACCAAAAAAATGTACTGATAGCCGTTATACTAGTACGGATTATCATTCTGGCATTAATATCGTTTTTACTAGTACTGATTGTCATTCTACTATACTACTGATTGTCCTCCTTCTAATACTGACTGTCTTTTTACTAGTCTTGACTATCCTTCTAATATAGCACTGGTTATCCTTTTGTCAGTACTGATTTTCTTTTTATCAGTACTGATTTTCTTTTTATCAGTACTGATTGTCCTCCTACTAGTACTTCTTGTCCTTTTACTAGTACTTCTTGTCCTTCTACTAGTACTTCTCAGACTTCTTCTATGGTACTAATTTTCTTTCTACTAGTCCTGATTATCCTAGTTAAACACTAATTGTCCTAATAGTACTAATTATCCTACTAGTACTAATTGTCCTTCTAGTACTAATTGTCCTTCTAGTACTAATTGTCCTTCTAGTATAGTACTGATTGTCCTTCTAGTATAGTACTGATTGTCCTTCTAGTATTGATTGACTTCTAGTACTGATTGTCTTCTAGTACTGACTGACTTTTTACTAGTCATGATTATCGTTCTAATAAAGCACTGATTATCCTTTTGTCAGTATTGATTTTCTTTCTATCAGTACTGATTGTCCTCCTATTATTACTTCCTGTCCTTCTATAGTATTGATTGTATTTCTACTAGTCTTGATTATCCTAGTAAAGTACTAATTTTCCTTTTGCCAGTACTAATTGTCCTACTAGTACTGATTGTCCTCCTAGTACTGATTGTCCTCCTAGTATAGTACTGGTTGTCCTTCAATTAGTACTGCTTATTCTTGTACTATTATTGATTGTCCTACTATAGTACTGACAGTTCTTATAGAATGGTATTGATTATCATTCTTCTAGTACTGATTTTCCTTCTAGTATAGTACGGGTTATTCTTCCACTACAGTACTAATTGTCCTTATACTTTAGAACTGATTGTCCTTCTATTATAGTTCTGATTGTCCTTCTACTATAGTACTGATTGTCTTCCTAGTAGAATACTGTTTATTCTCTCACTACAGTACTGATTGTCCTTCTACTATAGTACTGTTTGTCCTCTTACCAGTACTGATTGCCCTATTTTACTGATTGTTTTTCTAGTATAGTACTGATTGTCCTTTTACTAGTCATGATTGTCCTCCTAATATATTACTGATTGTCCTTATTGTATAATACTGATGGTTCTTTTCCTTCTGATTGTCCTTTTACTATAGTAATGATTGCCCTTCTAGTATATTACTGATTGTTCTTGTATAGTACTGGTTGTCCTTTTACTAGTACTGATTGTTCTTTTAACACAGTACTAATTGTTCATCTAGTATAGTACTGATTGTTCTTCTACTAGTACTGATTGTTCTGGAATAATTCTGCTTGTTCTTTTACTGATTTTCGTTCGACTAGTACTGATTCTCTTTTTACTAATTCTGTTTATCCTTGTAATAGTTTTGATTGTCCTTGTAGTATAGTACTAGCTGTCCTTTTAGAATAATTCTCCTTGTTCTTTTGCTTATTATCGTTCTATTAGTACTGATTCTCCTTCTACTAATTCTGTTTGTCTTTGTACAAGTAGTGATTGTCCTTCTATTAGTACTGATTCTCATTCGAGGATAGTACTGGTTGTCCTTTTAATATAATACTGATTGACCTTTTACTAGTACTGATTATCCTTCTAGTATAATACTGATTGTCCTTCCACTAGTACCGATTGACCTTCTACTAGTATTGATTGACCTTCTAGTATAGCACTGATTGACCTTCTACTAGTACTGATTATCCTTCTAGTATAGTACTGATTGACTTTCTACTAGTACTGATTATCCTTCTAGAATAATACTGATTGTCCTTCTACTAGTACTGAATGTCCTTCTACTAGTACTGAATGTCCTACTAATACTGATTATCCTTCTAGTATAGTACTGATTGACTTTCTACTAGTACTGATTATCCTTCTAGTATAATACTGATTATCCTTCTAGTATAATACTGATTGTCCTTCTACTAGTACTGATTGTCCTTCTACTAGTACTGAATGTCCTTCTACTAGTACTGATTATCCTTCTAGTATAGTACTGATTGACTTTCTACTAGTACTGATTATCCTTCTAGTATAATACTGATTGTTCTTCTACTAGTACTGATTATCCTTCTAGTATAATACTGATTGTCCTTCTACTAGTACTGATTGACATTCTACTAGTACTGATTATCCTTCTAGTATAATACTGATTGTCCTTCTACTAGTACTGATTGTCCTTCTATTAGTACTGATTGTCCTTCTAGTATATTACTGATTGTCCTTCCACTAGTACTGATCGTCCTTCTACTAGTACTGATTGTCCTTGTATTAGTACTGATTCTCCTCCTAGTACTGATTCTCCTTCTAGTACAATTGACAATACTCCTTCTTCACGTTCAAAGAAAAATTTCTAACTTATTTAAAAACAATTCCTTCTGCTACAAAAAACATTTTTTCCCTTTTACCTTGCAATTGAAAACAGTTCACAATTTACAGAAAGTCTGAAAGGAGTGTCGGATCTGGCTGCACGTTTGTAGCTGTATGTTCCCACGTGTCACCGAGCAGCTATGTTTTACGGTCTTCCCCGAGCATACAAGTAAGTCCTCTTCGAGTATCCGAGACGAGTTTCCACGTACGATCTTCCCACGATCTCACAAACGTGTAGCATCAATGTGTTCTTCTTTCTTGCCCATTTTGTATCGTCGTTGACAATCCGCAAAAATATTCAGTAGAAAAGATTTTTTCTAGACAGTAAAATTTTTGAAATTGAGAAACAATCTGCACGAAATGTCTGGCTCCGGCGACCTGCACTGAATTTCATTCAATGACGAGGTCGTTCTCGACTCCTCTGGAATAACCAAACGATTCTCGTCTTATAGACAGGACCGTCTTTCTCAAGGGCACCAAATCAAGGATGCGGAAATAACCTTGCAAAATTGCACAAGACGTGTACGAATAAAGCTTCGAAAATCGTTTGGCAACTTTTTTCTTGTTAATCTCTAAACAGTATTTCTGTCTTAATTATTTGTACCTGCCTTCATGTTTGATGATGAAAATTTTTGTTGTAGAACAGGTCTCGCGAAAAGATAAAGAAAGATAGAAAGAAGAAACAAAAAGAAAAGGAAAAGAAAAGGAAAAGAAAAGGAAAAGAAAAGAAAAAAAAAGAAAAAAAAGAAAAGAAAAAAAAGGAAGAAAAAAGAAAAGAAAAAAAAAGAAAAAAAAAAGGATCATCTAAAGATTTTAAATCAAGTTTTCTATTTTAGCAGTCAATGATCTCTAGGAAACGTAAAAGAGAATAGAGATAAGATAACAAAACATTTTCTTGTACCAGGTACTACTTTTTATATAAAAAAACATTTATAAAGAAAAAATGTATTTGAGCACACAACATCCGGCTTGTTTGAAAATCCACTTGCAGCCTTTTGCCGTTGGGACTTTTAGCCAAAGATTTCTCATTATCTTTTATTAATAGTTATTATTACTTTTTGCCAAGCATTTATCATAATTATAATAAAAACAAAGTCCCGTGATGGATGTTCCCACAAAAGGTGTCAAACTCCATCCTTGAGGAGTAAGCGTCTTTCCGGTGTGTGAAGCTCGTCAGAAGTTGCGTTTCATGGAAAAAAAGGTGCTTTGGGTAGAACGTCATTGTTCTTGCGAGTAACGCCGTTACATCTGGAAATAAGGCAGGCAAACAACAGGTATCTTATAGCCAGGGCGACCACGCAGAAGTCGAGGGTCCCATGAAAACATCCCATGCTGATAGGGATCTCCCGGCGATTAATTGGTATGACAGTGGCACGTTGCCGCCGTCGGCATAGTCGTCCGAGGAGCACCGGGCACGCACGCGGATAGGTATAATCTACCATACGTAGACGACTCTCACGTATGGGGTGCTACGTGACAAAAAGCGTAAAACGAGCGGACACGCTGGTGCCATATAGGTTCACTGCTATCGTTCCGCCTCTATTCAGAGACCGATAAGGCAGATCTCTCCTCTTTACCGGAACTCTAGTTCCGGGGAAGCCCGGCAGGAGGGACGCCAGCTGCCGGAAGTAACCAGCTTACCTTCGCCCCAAAAGCTCGGCTTCCCAAGCTTCCAACTCCCTCTGATGGTACAGACCTCATTCCTTGGTTTCTTTCCAAGCTGCTCACTTTCTGCTCGACACCTCAAGACTCCATGAGATAAAAAAATTTACCAAGCGATAAGGAAGATGATAACACTGCGTTTGAATCTTCGAAATATTTTGCAGTGACTTCCAGAACATCGAAAAGTACCATTTGGAAATAGAATTAAATTTTAATTGTTCTTCGCTGTATGGAATACTTTTGAGAAAAAAGAACTATTGCTATCAATGAAATTAGGTGGTAAAAGAGAAGCAGGATCATGGCATAAAAAAGATAGAGATAGAGGAAACGAATCAAAGTAATGCAAACAAATGCAAAGTAAAAGATTTTGCGTAAAGGAAAAAAATTTTTGCAAACGAAAAGAATGTTCGCAAACAAAAAGATTTTGCGCAAAGGAAACACATTTTTGCAAACGAAAAGAATGTTCGCAAACAAAAAGATTTTGCGCAAAGGAAACAAATTTTTGCAAACGAAAGAATTTTGCGCAAGGGAAATTTTCGCAAACGAAAAGATTTTGCGAAAGCGAAAATAATATTCGCAAATGACGGTCTTGGGAAGATCATTTAACTTTTTTTATTTTTCTTTTTCTTGACGAGAATTGAATTGCAGTTTGGACGCCAGGGGCGAAAATGACCGTTCCGGACGTTAATTTTTCTGGTACTTACTGAAGCGCACATGTATTTGAGAAAGTGCAGCTGCAGCGTGTCTCGTTGCAAGGATCTCGATCGCAGTCGCGGTTGAGGTCAGTACTGGATCCTGAATGACTTGGAGCCAGTCGAAGATGGTCAGTCCACCTGCACTTGACGTTCACCTGCGCGCGTGCCGTGAAACAAACACGCAGATAACCAAGATAGCAGAAAAATATCCCAATTCCTCCACCTCAGAAAAAATTATGAAACACTTAACGATATCAACCTTGGGAATTGAGACACCTTGCTCAAATTCTTTCTTAAACACTTTATCATTGCGTCCAACTGACGAATTTTTGCTTTTTATTAATCACACTTTGAGTAGGATTGAAAAAATTTGCATTGAAAGGTATTACATTAGTAGGTAGGTTTCGATTTTTGTCGTACGCAAAAAATTTTTATTTAACATGAACGATAATTGTTTTAAAAGATTATTAAATTTAGAAATAGATGACGTTTGACAAAATATTATAATGTTTGATAAAATATGATGACGTGATTTGAATTTACAAGAAATTTTTAAATTGCTTTTGAGGTTAGGTTGAATTTTGTATTGGCTAAAAAGTATTAGCCATGGTTCTGATGTCAGCCAGATTTTTATGTCGGGGCAACTGCATTTTGCATAAAATAGATCTAATTGATTCACTGAACTAGCAACATTCTAGATTCAAGAATATTATATTCGTAATAAGATAATCAACAAAATGTTTTTCGTTCAAAAACAATTATTCTAACTCTATTTTAAATGTGAATATTATGAATAGAAATAAATATGAATTTGGATTTGATGTACGCAAGATTCAAGAATGATTTAAGGTTTAGAATATTAATCTTCATAAATAGTCGTTTTAAATCCTTGTCAATCATTTTTAATTTAAATAAACTATGTAAGTAATTGATGTACACTAGTTTCAAAAACATTTTGAGGTTTAGGATATAAATACTCTTAAACAGTCGCCATTAATCCTGGTCAATCATTTTGAATTCAAATAATTGATGTATAAAAGTATCATAAAAATTTCGAGGTTTAGGATATCAATACTCTTAGACAACTGTCATGTATCCTGGTCAATCATTTTAAATTTGAATAATTGATGTACAAATAAATTATGATAATGTAC
>WNHD01003816.1:0-13593 GCA_011057455.1 Ganaspis sp. Gsp50
CTGGTGATTTTCGAGTGTTCTTCTTTCCGACTGACCACGTCACAATAGTTTTTAAATACAATTCTTTGAGAAGTGCGGATCTCTGTTTTTCTCAAAGAAGATTAAATAAACGTTGTACACAAAATCAGTTTATGGTTAAATACAACGTAGCATTCTTTTTAAAAATTAAACAATAAATTCATAGAAACAAACAATTTGTCAAAAGAATAAATTTAAAAATGAAATAAATTAAAAATGTTGAGTCCGAGCTTGGCCACAAAATAAAATTAATAATCAATTACGCGAAATATGCGATTTTAAAGTAGTTTTTCGGTGCCACCGTGAGGGAACTACTTTTGTGACGTGTTTAGTTCAAAAACGTCACAAATAATTGTAATTATTAGAATTGTAATTTTATAATAATTGTAATTATTATAATTGTAATTTTATAATAATTGTAATTATTATAATTGTAATTTTATGATAATTGTAATTTTATAATAATTATAATTTTAATAATTATTACAATTTTTCGAACAATTACAACATTTATTACAATTATATTATTTTATTCATCGTTGCTGACATTGTTGAAGCACAATAAATCTTCGAAAGTTCATTTTCCTTGAAAGTTATTAGCACTTCGAGATACAATGTCAGCTGATTGGTGGGGGAAATTTTCGCTTAACGGTTTGCCAAGTCATTGCGTAGATTCAGCGAGCATCTTATTAAAAGTTTGTCTACTTGTTTTCCCAGCAGCTTGTCCGCGTGAGCAAGTGAGCAACTGTCGGGTTCTCGCCCCCTCTCGTGTAAAGGGCCACGAAGGGTTATGTCAAACAAGATAATGATAAAACCGCAGTAACGAGCCTTCGGAATAGAAGCTAGGACCATGGTAACCAAAGTCGAGAAGATGCTTAATAGCCAGCAATAGACTATGATTAACGTGGTTTCGTTTGGTTAGAGATAATCGGACACGTGTGTGATTGATATTCATTTTGACTAGTTACTTCTTAATCATTAACCTTTCCAGCGAGTCCAAGGCAATTTCTTCTGATGCATACCCTCTCCAATACCTTCGACCTCCCATGCTCACGCTTGCTAGCTTACTTGGCTATTTATTCATAATGCAATAATAATTTCACCCACTCGAGGGAGACAGCCGTGTATATTACACCGAGCCGTAATATAATTTTCCAAACTTTTTTTTTTGATGTTCTTAACCGTCAAGCATTGTCGATTTACGATTACGGACGCCAGAACTTATCCGGCGAATCTTAGTGTAAACTGAATATTTAATAGATAGCCAAATGCCAACGGAATAACTCTCTTCTTGTTCCCGACAACTTGTTGCAAATTACGTATTGATTATTACTAGGTTACGAAGTATCAATAAGTTTCAAATTTCACGCCCGTGGGAAAAAGATATTATAAACTTTTTTCGCAATTGTTCATTTTATATTTATTTTACTAAATCAAAGCGATGTACAGTCGCCACCGGGACCGAAAGTAAATAATTGTTTGGCTTTAATTTTTTTTTTTTTTTTTTTTTTTTTTTTTTTTTTTTTGCTCTGCAGAAGGTCACTAACAAAGAAAAAAGAAGAAGAAAAAGGTTTATTTTTGACTGTTTAAGATAGTAATAAATTGTCATATCGCATGGCATGTAAAATGTTTGACATACCGTACAAAATGCACAATAATATAACCGTACGTGAAGTTACCAAAAATTTCCAAAAAGTAGAAAATTTACTAAATTTAATATCCAAAAATTATTTTTTTACAGTAGCGAAATTAAAGCCACAGATAGAATAGAAAAAATTGGATCGAATAGTCCTTTATCACTTTTCGAAATTTTGAGCCGTTGCGGAGTTATGACAATTTGAAGTTGACCAATGGCGAGCGAGCTAGTTATCCATCCCCTCTATTATGACGATGCCGGAGCGGTACCACTACCATGCCGCGTCAGTACCCTAGCAGGCACCTGATTGGTTAATTTCGAATTGTTATAACTCCGGAACGACTCAACATTTTAAAAAGTGGTAAAGGACATTTCGATTATATCATATTCGCTTCACTTTCCCATTGCTAATTACAAACTTTTAATCAAGAACTTTATAGACGTCCGCCATTTTGGATCCGTCACTTTGAAGTTTGGAAATCTAATGCTGATTTACAATTAATGACGTAAAATCTCTTATATAATAATAAGTTTTAATAAAGTCGAATACTGTTTTAAAAAATGGTCCACCATTTTGGATCCGCCATTTTGAATTTTGAAAATCTGATATAAAATTCGTAATCAGCAACTTGCAATACTTAATAATCAGTTCCAAGCGAATCCAATAATTTATTTTAAAAAGTCGTCCTCCATTTTAAATTGTAAATAATCCTTCGCCATTTTGAATTTGAGAAGTCGTCCTCCATTTTGAATTGTAAATAATCTTTCGCCATTTTGAATTTTGAAAATCAAATGTCAAATTCGTCATTAGCGATATGCAATATCTCTTAATAATAGGTTTCAAGCAAATCCAATAATTTTTATAAAGTCATCCGCCATTTTAGATCCGCCATTTGAAATATTGAAAATCTGTTGTCAGATTCGACATCATATTAATATACGCAGTGTTTTGATGGAAAAATAAATTCTTTCTGATTTTGGACACTTTTTTACGATCATGTTCCATTGTGCGATGCAGCGAATCATACTGTACTTGTACATAGTCAAGTCAAATTAAGATTTTAATTCGAATTTTTGAAGCGAAATTTTCTTCATTTGAAAGTTTTATTTTCGTGTACAATTCTAGTTCTCAATATTAATTTTAAGTAATTTCCCAAAGCATAAAAAGATTTTCAATCTAAAATACACGTAAATCGACAAAGTTTTTTGTTAAAAATCTATAACTCAGCCGCAATTTATGCTATTACATTGGTTTTGGTCTCGATTTTTTCAGAATCGAAAACTCTACAAAAAAGTCTGTTGTGATGAAAGTGTAACTTGTACTGGTGAGTTGCTACGAGTCACTGAAGATGATTTTCAACCAATTTCACGTCTTTTTACTGTTAACTCTGAAATGCTTAGTTTTATCAAAATAATGTATTTGAGAAATTTGTTGGCAATTGGATTTTCTACAAAAAAGGTCATATAGACTAAATCGCTAAGATTAATATTTATTGAGGTAACAGGCGTTAACTTATATTTAATAAAAAAGGTTGATTCGAAGTCGTAAATATTTCTGGAGACTTGTAAGTGTCGCAGAATTCATAAGTATCACAGATGTCGTATATTTTTAGAGAGATAAAAATGCCGCAGGCGTCATTAGCATCACAGGTGTCGCAGATGTCGAATATTTCTGGAAAGTTAAAGATGCCGCAGGCATCAAAAGTGTTATAGATGTCGTAAGTATCGCAAACGTCATAAGTGTTGAGGTGTCGCTGATGTCGTAGGTGTTGCAGATGTCGTTAGTAATTTAAAAGTGTTCTAGGCGTCATAAGTGTTGAGGTGGCGCAGATGTTGTATATTTTTGGAGAAATAAAGATGCTGTAGGCGTTATAAGTGTTGAGGTGTCGCTGATGTTGTAGGTGTTGCACATGTCGTTGGTTAGTCAAAAGTAATACAGGCGTCATAAGTGTTGAGGTGTCGCAGATGTCGTAGGTGTTGCAAATGTCATAGGTACCGTAGGTTTCGCAGATTTCGTATATTTTTGGAGAGATAAGGATGCCGCAGGTGTCATAAGTGTCACAGATGTTGTAGGTGTCGCAGACATCATAAGTGTTGAAGTGTTGCTGATGTCGTAGGTGCTACAGATGTCATTGGTGAGTAAAAAGTGTTGCATGCGTCATAAGTGTTGAGGTGTCGCAGATGTCGTAGGTGTCGCAGATGTCGTAGGTGTTGCAAATGTCGTAGGTATCGTAGGAGTCGCAAATGTATATTTTTAGAGAGATAAAGATGTTGCAGGCGTCATAATTGTCTCAGATGTCGCAGGTGTCGCAGACATCATAAGTGATGAGGGGTCACAGATGTCGTAGGTGTCGTAAGTGTCGTAAATGTCCCGGATATCTCAAGCTTACATACGTAAGTAGAATCTATCGCAGGCGTCGCATAGATGTCGTAATTCATGAATAGCTTACATACATAAAGCGTCGAATATACGGAAGGTGTCGCAAATGTCTTCTGTAAAGAAAACGAGTTCAACTCCAGTGAAAGTGAATTTCCTAAAAGATTATGCTTTTTATAGTTTGTTGATATAAGGAAGAGAATATAAGAAACCGATATTCTTTTGCATTGTTTTTGGGATGGAATTTCTTGTCTGGTCATTGATCTGGAGACGAGCAACCTGTCTTCTTAACCCGTTCCTCCTGGCCTTATAACTCCATGCCCTGCTTGTCTTCTCAGTGAGGGGAATTGACCTCTGCCTCTTATATTCCTTCTCACTTGGAATATATACGACTTTTATCAAAAACTGATAAAATTAAATATTGTTAATTATTGTCGATCGATATTTTTATCCTATTAATTTTTAATTATATTAATTAAGAAAAATACTATTGGATCGTGTTACTAATTAATCATATATGTCACTATTACCGTTATTGATTTCTGCAATCGTTCCTCGATAATGAGACTATTTAAAAATATGTGAAATATTGCGTAGTTTCAGGTTAATAAGGATGCGTAAAGAATTGCGGAAAATAAATTAAAATATAAATTGAAAAATAGGCATACGATTGTTTCTTTACGTGTTTGCAAGTTAGTGAATTGAATGACAATATATTAGTGGAAAATTGAAATAGAAAATCAGAAAAAGACGGGGTTGTTTCGCAGTTCGTAAAGGACTCGCTAGAAAGCAATTTTTCAAATTTCCGCCAGTCTAAAGAAGCTGACTGACGCCTCAGGATATGAGTTGGGAACGAACTTTACCTTGGCTTAAGGCCGTTATTAGTTCCGCGCGTAGCGCGCATGCCAATCTGACAAGTAAGAGGTAACTTCCGCGACTCGGCCAGGCCAGCAAAGTAAAATCGAGTTTTGTATTCGATCATATGAATCTTCTGCTGCAGGCAATTTCTTTACTTTACGAACTCAGATTATCTTCGATTTTTCTCCTCTTTCGATACTTTTTAGTCACGATGTTTTTACTTTCTCTTTCAAGTTTTTAACTCTATTTAAGTTTGATTTGATGATAAACTTTTAAAGACAAAATTTCTAGGTTAATTAAATAAATAATTATTGCCGTACTCGACAAAATAGTATTCTCTCAGATTAGCAAATAAAATCTCTAAAGGGAATCCTTGAAAAAAACGTTGGCAGAACGATTTTTTCTCAAATTGATCCCCACCGTTTTTCTTCCGCTCGGTAGACTCTTCGGTAACTCGGACATACTCCCTCCCATGAAAAACGACAAATTATAAACTGAAAATTAAAAAATAATTTCTATGGCACAGGGCAAAGTGGTAAGGATAGCATTAAACATTTTTTGCAATTGCTGCAAATATTTCTAGTGTCATTGTCTTCCAAAAGATATTACGTAAAACAGAGTCAACTTTTTATTATTATATATTTTTTATATAACTATTTTATTATTATATAATCCAAGATTTTTAGTTCCATTTGTTTCAAATGAGACGATTGGGACTGTTTTATCCACCGCTGCTGCTGATCGAGCGTCAATAAATATTCGGAGTGTTCTGCGCTGTTACTGCAGTGCGCCTGCGCGGGATTCGGACGTCCAAGATGGCCGCGTCGGTATTCAGAAAGTTGTAAACAAACGTCCTTGGATCCTGGCACTCTTATGAAAACCGCCACCGTTTTTCTTCCGTTCGGTAGATTCTTCGGTAGCTCGGACATCCTCTCTCCCATGAAAAACAACGAATTATAAACTGAAAATTAAAAAATAATTTCTATCGCAAAGGGCAAAGTGGTAAGGATAGTATTAAACGTTTTTTGCAATTGCTGCAAACATTTCATGTGTCATTGTCTTCCAAAAGATATTACGCAAAGCAGAGTCAAATTATTTTATTATTATACAATCCAAGATTTTTAGTTCCATTTGTTTCAAATGAGACGATTAGGACTGTTTTATCCACCGCTGCTGGTGATCGAGCGTCGATAAATATTCGGAGTGTTCTGCGCTGTTACTGCAGTGCGCCTGCGCGGGATTCGGACGTCCAAGATGGCCGCGTCGGTATTCAGAAAGTTGTAAACAGACGTCTTTGGATCCTGACATTCTTACGAAAACCGCCACAGTTTTTCTTCCGTTCGGTAGATTCTTCGGTAGCTAGAACACTCTCTCTCATGAAAAGCAACAAATAATGAAAACAATAATTAAAATACTAAATAGAAAAAAATACTGAAACAAGACTAATAAAAACGAAAACAGGATAAAATATCTTGAATGTGTAAATACACGCATGAGATAATTAATTGCTTACATTAGTGTCAAGTTACACATACTAAATTTCAAGTACATCTTACAAGGCATCTTTATGACACTTGGTACATTTCTACAAATGTTTCAAATTTATTAGCGCACTCGTACAAGCATCTTATAAATCGGTTGAAAAAGAAGAGGTAAGCAAATCTCGTGCATAATTATCTATAAATTGTGAAATAAAGAAAAAGTCCTTTATTGGACTGGAATCTGTCGAGGTGAAATATAGGAATGAGTAAAGGAGTCATCGCGTGTGCAGGTGGCATAAGTGGTTCGCTATCGTAGGGCATTATAGTGTATGACGTGTACTTAAGTGGTGCTCCTGAGGCGCCTCACGGCACAAAATGCATTCAGCGACTGTCGCGACGCAGCCACCATTATAACCCAACATCGGGCATAAAAATAAAAAGCAATTAAATATCTTAATTAAGGCTATTAATCAAGTTGTCGGGACGCAGTCACTAGTCAGCTACCGTGCTCTCGGATTCAGGAATGGTAGCAGCCTCCGATTTCTTGTATCGCGTTCTACCAACATACAGCGAGTTGATCCTACTGTTCCTCAGGCATCGTTTACTAACTACTGCACATTATATTCAATGCACACAGTCGCCAATACCAGCCAATCTGACGTACACTGAGATATGCTCAATCAACGTGGCCTCTTAGCCATCCACATTACCATATTTGGATCAGCCATCGCCCGGATATGGAACGTTTCGAAAATTCACCACGATATCCTTTATGCGTATGTATTAAGCCTAACGATCCACAGCACCTGATGCACCACAAATTAAATTTATTTTCAACTTCCTCGGATCAACGTTTCTCTACAAGTACAAGATGGAAAGTCATTCGGGCATATTGATATTTTCCTGGTAACCGGTATATACCTCGAGAGAAATTAAAATCAGTCAAATATTGGACAACAAAAAGCTGGACAAAAAAGCTGGACATGAAAACTGGACAAAAAAGCAAAACAAGAAAGCTGGACCTAAAAGCTGGACAAAAAAGCTAGACAAGAAAAATCTGGTCAACAAAAAGCTGGCCAACAATAATTTTGATAAGAATAAGTTGAATTATAAAGCAAATAACAAGTTGTAAAATTTACTACATGAATTGGATACTTGTTTTGATTTTACGATGGTGATGGAATTCAAAGGCGATGCGTTGAGAAATAAAACGCTGTGGCCACTTTGGAAGAACTTTCTGGCTTCGGAGAGTGGCACCACCTAGTCAACTTTGTCGCTAACGAAGGGCGCTGCGATCGCAGAGAGAACCAGTCGCGCGACTCGACACTCTATACGGTACTCCGAGGACCGAGACTAGTAGTGCTATAGTCACAAGTGTTTTCTACTTTTTCAAAAACGTGAAAATAAAAATAATTTGTCAATTTGAATTCATTGAAAGTTTCAAAATTGTTAAATGCTGATCCTTACCAAATGATCAAAGTGTTTTGTTGAGAAAGTCTAAAATCTGATTCACATTCGCGAGCACTGGCAGCAACAGTCGATACTCTACGTTAGTACTAAAATAGCTCACGACATCACTGGCGCTGCGATCGATCACCTCGAGCAGAATTCATCTGAGACTGACACTTGCCACTCTCAGGCTAATCGCGTTAGTGTTAGCGACCAGAATTCGTTACTGAGTATGCGCAAAGTTCGATGATTAGATTAAGATTAGTCAGTGCGTTACGATACGTAGAACAAGACGAATCTGTTAAGATCCAAGTGCGTGAGTTTCATTTCTATTTATTAATCCTTAACTACTTTGTTCTTTTTCTCTAACATTAGTGTCAACTTATAAAATTTTATAATTATCCAGAAAAAATATCCTGAAGATGTTCTTTGTTTATTATTATCAAAAATGTTGCATTTGCAATAAGCCGTTCAAAACCAAAAGAAATTATCAAAAATGTAATCTTTTTGTGTATCAAGGACTATGGAATAATTCAAGGTGAGTGTTATGCTTTGTGTTTGGCTCAACATAGTGTCAAAAATCTCGTTTTACTTCAGTTTTGTCCTCTGACCTAGTAACACCTAACTTTGTCGTCTGCGGTCCGGTATCTTGAGAGGGATATCACATCGCGTCTATTGTTCCCAGCACGGAGTAGACAATACGGGCAATCACGTATAAAGGAATCGGTGATTGTTTCGTTTTCGCGTGGGGATTGTTAGTCGCCAACATCGGGGTTGTTAGTCCGACCAGTGGCGTAAGCAACAAGCATATCAAAAAGCCCTTCCTATCCACTCACATCAAATACAGCAAAAAGTTTTATAAAATTGGATTTTGATTGTAATTTTCAGTAATCAGGATGAATCTTCAGGAGCAATCTTCAGAAGCATGAATTTTTGCAAATTTAGAAAGACTGGTCCTAAAATACATTCGGTATCGTACGCCGTTGGGAATGAATAGATTGGGTGTGCGAAGAAAAGTCAAGGATGCTGGGATGTTATCTCGGACGTTCTCTATTTCGTATGGTTGCGCACGTGCGATTCTTGGTAGTGGTTAGCCTGATGACTATATATCTTGGTACGGGGGTGGCACTTCGAGCAGAAGCATCGTGCGAGGAAGGTGCGAACTGTATGTGCCTTTTCGCATGGTAACTTGGTGTGTGTACGTGTTGGGGATGTAGCTGCTCTCAGAATGGAACAATCAGCCGAGAATCAAGCTACCACTTGTTCCCCATGCAAGGACTTCGGGCGCCGGTCTCCTCCAAGAGTACCGTTAGGTTCCTGCATGTGCGGACAATGCTGTCACGACAATTATTGCAATTATCCAAAACTCCGCTGCCGCAAAGGATCCCAGACCATTTGCATGCAAATCCGGTCCAGTTGCTATTCGTCGCAATTGCTCGCATGTTTGTTAAACTCTAATCGAGAAATCGATCTGGTAGAAATCTATTCTTCCAGATGAGTATGTAAGTCGAATTATCGTTTTGTCATTCAAAATGTGTCGAGAAATATTCTTGCAGCTATTGCAAAAAGGTGTTTAATACTATCCTTACCACTCTGCCTTTTGCGGTAGAAATTACAAATTCGGTTCATAATTCATCCGAACATCGATTACGTAACTTTTATCCACCTCATCTTCCACCCGGAAAATTTTGTTTTCATATTCACCATGTCATAGTTCACCTCATTTTGTCATACTTCACACCTTGTCGTACTGCATATCACCTTCTCCTTTATTGAATGTTTTGGCAATTGGGATAAATGAAGCACAGGCGACACTTCATCAGCTCTAACGGCAGCCAGCAGTTTCCTTTTGACCAGTGCTGTTTTTCCTCTTCCAATTAGAAAATAGTCTGGAAGATTTTTCTAAATGGTGACAGGTGGATCGTAATCATGAGACGAGATTAAAGTACATCGTTACCAGTGCCGAGACAATGTTTCACTTGCCTGGAGAATAACAAGAATGAAAAACACAGGAAGGGTGTTTTGTGAGAAGTTGGGTCAACCGCAGCATTTGAAGCATAACTGATGACGGTTTGTGGATGCAGGTTAGAACAAAGGGGATGAAATTGTAAAGAGTACACATCAGAGGATGTACAACATTATGCGATTTCGAGAGAAGAAATGGTCTGGGGCAAGAAGCAAAATCCGGGCGACTAACGATGTATGGGGAAGAGAGCGGAGAAACATGTATCCTGGGACAAATGACAATGCTGGCTGCCGTTAGAGCTGATGAAGTGTCGTCTGTGTTTCTGCTCCTCACCCTACTCAACAACACCCCACCCTTTTTCCAACTTTACCCGCGACTCGCTCGTGTCTTCCCTTCTTTTCCCTTTTCTAACAGTCTGTCTCATTCTCCTGCTCCTCTCTTTCTTTCTCTTTCTCTCTCTCTCTTTTTTCTTTCTCTTTTTCTCGTTTTCTTTTTTTCTCTCTCTCTCTTTCTTTCTCTTTCTTTCTTTCTCTTTCTCCCTTTTTCTTTCTCTTTCTTTCTCTCTCTCTTTCTTTCTCTCTTTTTCTTTATCTCTCTCTCTCTCTCTTCCTCTCCCTCTCTTCCCTCTTTCGTTCCTTCTTTCTTTTCCATTCCCTCTTTCTTTCTCTCTTTTTCACACTCCCGTTCTCCTTCTCTCTTTCTCTATATTTTTCTTTATCTTTTCCACTTTGCTTCCACTCGACTGTTGTCGCCTCGCCCTCACGCCTCGACATTGCACCACAACCCCTCGCTAGAAGTTATTGTTACCGAAACCCTCCGTCGGAGTTAATTGGGCAACGATTGTCGGTCCAGATCCCCTATCATCCCATCTCTCTCCTTCTACCGTTTCCATCAGACAATTAAGTTTCCAATGAACAGTTTTAAGGACTTCTATTTTCCAGATTATCCGTAACAATTTAAGATTTTCGTCTTTTAAGTTTTCAGTTGTTTTAAACTGAAATATATTAATTTAGTTATTTAAATTAAATTGAGACTAATATTTACAGATTGGACGTGAATCCCGATTTCGCCAAAGTATCTGGATTTTTGAAGACCGTCAAAACAGTCGGCCATCTTGGAATCTTGGTGTACTTGTGGGGATTTAGGTACTAAATCGTTGCCCACCATACGTCTGCGCTATTTTAAGTCCCCAATTCAAACTTGAAACGACAGACCAGAATTACGGCTCAATGTGGTAAATGGCAATAAATATTATACCCAATTTTTACTATTTCAGAAGGTGTTTCCCACTAATGTTCTTTAGGTAGGCGGAATGAATCGAAACCATGTTTAAGAAGCAGTATAAAATAGTAATGGAGTAAATTTATTAATACTTTTCAGTCTTGCGACATTACACTTCACTGTTTGTACAAAGCAGTTAACAGGAGCTTGTCTAGTCTCTATCTGACGAGCCGCTGTCGTCTTGCGTGTCATGGCGGCTCTACCTAGCTAACTTAGAGAGTGGGGGTGGAACCATAGTTCAGGTCGCCACACAAAACCGAGAGGTGGCGCCATCCAGTGAGACGTACGCTTACTAACCAGTGCGCACGCCTGCTTGAGCGTTGCGCGCACGAGACGACGCCAGTACGAGTTTGGCCACTGCTATCGGCAACATCCCGTTAGAAAAACACTGAGAAAAACCGAAGAATTTTGACGAAGGTTGAACTACTCAAAAATCCTTCACCAGCTCGAAGGTTAGTGATCAGTCTCTTTTTTGCCTTCACCAAGAAACGGTTTGTGGTAAAAGTACCCACGAAAATGGTGCCTGGAAACCGGACAGCGTAGTCGGAGAGGACGCCGCCATTTTACAGACGCCAACCGGCTGACCCGCATCTGGTTCTTTTATCACATGTTTCCGAGAAGTGCCGGATTCTCCATCTTCAGATCCAAATTAATTGAAGTTATATTAACCACTAGGCTGCGGGAAAACTACATTTAGGCTTAATTGTTGGAATTGCCAAACGCCGGCAGCATACAGGTTAACGTTTCTTTAATCGGAAAACCCGTGTTCAGTGTTTAAATTCAAAAATAATGAAGTGCCTGTCACCCTCGTTTTCCCCTCTTCCCTGGCGGAACCGACGATCCTTTCAAGTCTTACGCGTGTTGGAGAAGAGTGAGAAAACATTTCAGTATATTACCGACTTGCAATTCCCACAAACTCGAAGCGCTCGCGCCATCTAGTCACATTTGATAATCGACTGTCGGTAAAATCCTAAAAACAGCAGTCGATAATTGACATTGAAACAGTCATAGTCTGACGCACATGCGCAATTAATTTGCGCAGGAACACGTTCGTCAGTTGATCTTCCATCTTAGTGTTAACTTTAAAAATAACTTGGCGCTAAAAATTACAGTTAACTACAATAGTAATCAGTTTTCGTTTTTCATTCCGTCCGCAAAGTCTGCTGAGATTTCTAGAAAGTGTTCAAAGGTGTCATAAATTTGATTTCTGTTCGAACAGCATACAGATGGAAAATTAGGTATTTTTTGAAATTAAAGAAAATTGAGGATTAGACCCTTCTTGATCAAAGTGAATAATTTATAGAAGAAAATTAATAATCTATTATTAATTGAGGTAAGATTTATTTGTAATATCAAATTACAATACGTATTTTGTGGAGATGTGACGAAAATTGGAATTGACATCTTTGAGCCTGATGTGCAAACGACCTTTGAAGGAATTCGAGTGATGCGATCGATGCCACCTATTGATTTAGATGCGGTCAAATTCCACGAGATACTTTCGCCCAGAAACCTAGTGACACTGACGTTGGCCTTGAGGCGATTCGCTCAGCACCCAACTCATAACATAATCGTCCGCGACCCTCGCCCTTCCCATCAACTTCATTTCTGGCCCCTTAGACAATACGAATCGTTTAGCTTTAAAAATTTCCGGTACTAAATTAAATTCCCCAAGGCCTTGTCAAATTACGTCCATTTGTCATCCAATAAATCAATACCAATGAAACTTTAAAATTAGAATCACGAACAATTTTGGAAATTAAAAAACAATTGTTGGAAATTCAAATCCAATTCTTTAAGATTCGAATCCAGCTGTTTGAAATTGGAATCCAATTGCTCAAAATTTGAATCCAGTTGCTCAAAATTTGAATCCAGTTGCTCAAAATTCGAATCCAATTGTTGAAGATTCGAGTCCTGATAAAGATAAACAAGGCAATGAAAAGAAGCGACGCCCATTTTCAAAGTTTACTATCTTGGAATGTGAAATTATAGACCGTAATTAATGAGGTAATAATGTCATTAATTTGCAGTGGAGTGTATATGAGGCATTACTTAATAGAACAATCGGTTTTCCTTTGAAGATAAATCATGTGTGTCCGAGTTTCTCCTGTCTCGGCAGGAGGTAGGGAAATAATGTTTTCCTCTTGCTCCTCGACTCCTCTGTCATTCCGGGCATAATTGATTGGAGACGCTTGCTCTGTTCTAAGTTGTAGATGAGACTTTCTAAAGCCTTTCTAAATATCACGAAAGAAGACAATATTCCTTAATTGTAGAGATCTTTACAAAAAACAAGAAACCTTCAGTCCCCGCATGTCCGAGTTTTATCGCACTTTTGTCCCCAACGTGAGTTATGTAACCTGTTTAGTCAATCCTCTCGAAAACTACCATTTCGCTTTTGTATGTTTCTATTTTTTATTATTATTATTATAGTTTTCACATTTCACTGCGAATTTTTAAAGTTATCTTGAACTGGTTGGAAAAATTGTATAAAATGGATAGAGAACGATATCCCAAAATATGTTTTGAA
>WNHD01003817.1:0-17886 GCA_011057455.1 Ganaspis sp. Gsp50
GTAAATATAGTTAAATAAGTTAAAAACTGAGCAATCTTTTAAAAATAGTTGACATTTCATATATTTTTTTAATGGAAAATCTAGGTACCCGGTTTTGCCCCACCGGTGGGGCAAAACCGGGTACTTTGGATTTTTTTGAAAAACCTGGTCTAAAACAAATAAAAAATTTTTTTTTAGTAACTATCGATATTTTTTTGTAGTTAAATAGTCAATGAAGAAATATTAAGACTAAAAAAATTTTTTTGTAGGATAGCTTTTTTGTAAACGAGCTTCTTACACAAAGTACCCGGCTTTGCCCCACTTTCCCCTACCTATATTGCGGTATACCTTGCAGTTGCCCCAATTACTGCTGTTCTCTATTATTTGATTTTAAAAATATTACAAATTGCTTCAAAAAATAAATTACAGTATAAAGTGAAAACCGTATACTATTATTATTTTATTAACTATAATTTATTAATTTAATGTTTCTTGATCACTTTTCCACACGGGAGTTTCAATTGATAATGTTAATTAATTTTCTGGTCGCAAATTTACTTCTAAATTTATAAATTTTGCCTCTCAAAGCAATGGTTATATAATTACATAATCATAAAGGCATAATATTAATAAATAAAATGAAATTATGTATTTATAAAAGTTACCTTTATCAATAGCGACAATTTTTATATTGTAAACGGATTTTCTTTCTCTATCTAAAGTGTCTCCTATTTTTCCTTTATAAAAAATACTACCAGTATTTTGATCAATTTTAAATTTATTGCTATCTCCACTTCCGTTGTCTTCAAGAACAAATTGGAAAGAACCATTATCACCTTTATCTAAATCGTATGCTGATAATTTGTTCTCCATAAATACTTTTGTGCCAACAGGGCTATTCTCTAATATCTCCCCTTGGTAGAAACTCAGATTAAAAACAGGAGCATTATCATTCTCATCATCAACTATAATCCTTATCTATGTAAAAAGCAAATTTCAATTTTTAATAATGGTTAATTCATATATATGACTCGTTTCAAATAAATTGTAATATTGGTGTTTCTTGTCCAAAAAAACACCAAAAGATAACTTTGTTTCGAGGCACTTCCAGAGATTCTTTGTCACTTGCTTAATTTCTAAGACTTTATATTGAAAATTTAGAAAAATAATGTGTATATGTTGCACTTTTATATGAAAATCTACTAAATTATCGGACACTATTTGCATCGCAAAAAAAAATCTTAAAAACATGTAATTTTCTCACCGAATTAACCTTTCCCCTCCCCCCCCACCCCTTCATAATTGGAAATTCTATAAAATATAAACATATTTTTTGTATACTATACTTTGATTAAAAATAAATATATTATGAAAATAAAATAAAGTATAAATATGTAATCAAAACCACTTTAATATTTTTATGTTTAACATCAAAATCAACTCACCTGAATAATATCAATTTCAAGTAGAGTTTCTCTTACAACAGTAAAATTATAATTTTCTTTTATCTCTCGGTCCAAAGCATAATTTGTATATAAAACTCCAGTGTCTGTTATATTAATTTCAGGAACCTCTTCTTGATTAACAATGAAAAAATTTATACTTTTATCTATTGGTGATGCTGTTGTCTGAATTTGTCCTATTACTGCACTATTAGAATTCTCTATTTTATGGAAAATTTGTAATCCTTTCATTTTCTTCCTACAAAATAAAACTTAGCAATTAGAATGTTATTTTACCTAAGCAAACTATAATAGCCACTAATATTTCTGTGTAATTTTCATAAAAATTAATAAACTGATATAATGGTATTTTTTTTCTATTCACTTAAATTTAATTCAGAATATAAATAGATATAAAAGGCAATATAAAATATAAAAGCAATATAAAAGGAAATAACAATATCTTGATTGAAGCATCTCAAGACGTGAAAAAAATGATAATTTAGTTGGTTGAAAATTAATCTATTTGTAAATTGGACGTAAGACTACTTCACCAACGTGATCTCAAAGATTGTGCTACCGAAGTTAAATAAAAATCTAAACAAAGAGATTTTTAAAATGTTGCGAGAAGTATTGTCTTTAATGTTCTTAGAAATTGTAAACCACAAACGAGTACTTTTTTATAAGGAGATACTCTTAATACAGTATTATTCTTACGAAGATCATGAGACCCTGAAATATTACTAATAGATATTTTGGAAGCCTTCTCTAAAATAAAAGAAGCAAGTGGAAAATTATATTCATTTTTTGAACCTTTCAGCTTCCTCATAGAGAAAATGTTTTCAATGTCAAAAATCAAGAAACTGTGACACCTTTTTATAAATTTTTGTTTTATATAATCTTTATATTCATACGAATCAAAATTCGTTTTTTAGAATAAAAAGATTTTTTTAAAGGAACTATCTTTGAAATAAAATAACAATTTTAAAAGTTATATAAAAAATTTGAATTTTTATTGTTAAACGCAATTCAATTGAGATTTTTTTCACAAAATATTAGTGGAATTTATACTTTATATAAATCAAAGGATTTATATTTTAACGTAGAAAATTTTTCCAAGAGGAACTACGATTATAAAAGAAGACAATTTTAAAAGTAATATTAAAAAATTTGAATTTTAAAGGACAATCATAATGAAGAAATGTCATTTACTCCATCAATTCTTGATAATATATATATTTTATATAGGTCAATCGATTTACTTATTAATATAGACAATTTTTTTAACAGAAATTACCACTAAAAAGAGAGAATTTTAAAAGTAATATTAAAAAAATAGAATTTTAAGTGTCAAAAATAATAAAAGAATGTATTTTACTCCATTAATTCATTGTAAAATACAGACTTTATATAGATCAATCGATTCGTCTCGATGCAAGGAATATAAATTTTTCACTCATGAATAAAAATTTTCATTTGAGAAAAAATTATCTGGAAGAAACCGTATTTTTTAAGAAACAAATGTGCTCAAATATTTTTGAATCAGTATTTCTCAAAATCCCTGTGTGCGTTTCTAGATTTCTATGAGTGTAATAACTGTGCCAAATTTCACTGAAATCGGTTCAAGCTTTCACTAGAAAATTGGTTCAGAAAAATGTGTGACACACACACACACACACACATCTGGACATTTGCCTAAAACGTCGTATGTATACTTTTTAGATGAAAATGTGTTGATTTAGACTATTTTTGGAGAATCGAAAATCGGCACGATTACAAGGCTTCCCTATGAGGAAGCAAAGGAAGATTACCCATAAAGAACTGTCTTCTTTTAGTCACTTTCAACAAACCCACTCTTACTCTATCTAGTTACATGCCCAATGGGAAGAAAACGATTTTGCCAATAATTGGCAAGATCTTGGCAACCACCTTTGGACCATTATTGGCTGCCAAAAGAAAATTTGCTCTAAGCACAATGTGCTTATAGAAAACGATTCACTGCAAAAAACTGGCCTCTTGTAGACGACTTACCGGAGACGTTTAGACATTTACAAATATCTTATATTGGTAAACGTCTTATTTAAATGTCTTAAGTTTCTAAGTGTCTTAAATTTTAAAATGTTTTTGCATGTATTGAAAGCAAATAAGACGTAATAACGCATTATTACATGGTATTACACGATTATAACAGGAAGAGTGTACAGTGAACTACAGGAGTAAATTCCTCCTCACACGCATAACAATAAGTGTGTTTAAAAAGAGCATCCTAGGATAACACGTAGTTGTCTGTTTATTTCACTAGAAATTATAACGAATAATATTACGCATATTTATTTAAACTTACGGTTTAAAATTGTTTATATTCTTATTGTTGCTGTCTTCATTATTGATGGAATTCATTCTAAAATCTGCCACATTTATTGTTACATTTGTTATTAAAATAATCTCATTTCTGCGAATTACCACCGCTTCAAATTCATATAATGATTGTTTGTACTTTTCAATTTCATCAACCACAGTAATAATTCCTGAATTTTCTTCTGCAGCAAAAGGTACTGTAGCAAAAGTTTGTCAAAATTAGATATTAAAGTACACTAGAAAATAGATCATCCCTAGCATCAGTCACATTGCCTCTTTATACTAAAAAAAAGAAAAACAAATCGATTGATCGAATTTATACTGAGAACAAAATATTTGGATGATAAAAGTGCGGTGCGTTTGGAATTTAAAATCTTCTATGATGCCACAGTGTCAGTTTGAATTCCCGATTACTTATAATTGTTATCGTCTAAGTAACCAATTCCAAAAATTAACATTTCTCAGAATTCTTATTCCCTATAGTTTAGTTAGTTATCTTTTCGTTAGAATAAAGACAGAAGTTTAAGACAAAGAAAAGTGAAAATAAAGTTAAACTGAAACTAATTTATTAATAAAGGATTTTAAAATAGATCAAAACATTGAATGTGATTCCAATATATAATAACATTTTTAAAGAAAAACTTAATGGGAATCTATAATTATGGGAAACAATATAGCAAACTGTATAGTTTTCTGTCCAAAATTCCCATATCGATTTTTATATGTATATAGTTAATAAACTATATAGGTATAGGACTGCCCTACATAAACAGGTGTTTTGATTTAAGACGTTTAGGTGGGGTTATTTTTAAGACGTTTATTGCCGTCTTAAAATTTGAACCAATAAGGAAGCGTTTTACGTTATTTTCACCATTAAAGAATACACCTTAAACGTCTTGAAATGTCTAATAGTCTTAAAATAAGACACCATTTTCTGCAGTGTATATGTCGTAGGCCGATAGACATTTCAGGCCAATAACCAAAAAGTTGTTAGTTTGCTAATAGCCTGACCACGTTTAGGCTATTAGAATAAACACTGCCTAAGCATAATTGTATCTTTCGCTGTAAAATTTCTAATTTAATTGTACTATAATTAAATTTGATACCAAATTATAAATAACATGTTTATGTGTAAATAAATTTATTACATCTTACTTATTGCAACAAGAAGAGGTTGAATGACAACGAGAATTACACAAAATTTTAGCTTAAAACAAGCACATCTTTTTGTATGGCACTGTTTCACAATAATTTTGCAAGAACATTTTTTGAAGCCTTGTCCTCCACTTATTGTCTGAAGAGATGCAGCTTCTCGCAACGACAAATATTCACCCTCAGGTATGTCAATGGCCGATAGAACATTGGCGTTTACTTCTTTCAAATCTGTTCTCGGGAACTATACTTCTAAAAATCCATTTTTTGTACCAATTTGATACACGTTATTTTTCATATCAGTTATGATACCAACAATATTTGTAAAATCTAATGGTCCACGATCTACAGTTGGCACTACGAGAGTTACTGCATCTCCAGTGCTTAAATTTGGAAATTTGTTTTCAGAGAATGGCACCATTTTTTATACTTCTATTTTTTGACGTTTGTGACAATCATTTTGGACTTCCTGTATTCATTTTCCTCACACACACAATGAGAAAATGAAACCTTGCTCATCAATTGCTTCTTACAATCATTTGTAAGTAGCATTTTACAACAGAAGCATTCTAAAACACTGGTGTCAACGGCTTCTTCGGGCAAAGAAATTGTATCCACTTCTGAAGAAGGTCCAGTTTTCATAACACAATAATAATAATATAATAAGAATAATAATAATAATAATAGTAGTAATAATAATAATAATAGAAATATAAAATATTATCAACCTTTGGTGCTTTGAATTCATATTATAATCGGTCAATGATTTAGGCAACTCCTCTTCTCTGCACAAAGTATTTAGAACTTCATCGGGCAAGGAAATACTCTGTAAGCCACATTTGATTGGATTCAATACAGCTTTGTATGGAGATCTTTATGACTCTATGTAAAGATGTATTCTTTTGCCACTACAATACAGTTTCATTTAAATAAAACATTCCTCTAAAATATTGTCAGTACGTAATTTTACTCAATATTTATTTTATGTTATATATGTTTCTAATAAATTACCTGTACTTCATAGCATCCTTCACTACAATTTGTCGAATTGTGGTCCAACATCCAAGCTCTTAACATATCCTCAACGTCTGCATTGGATCTTTCGACGCTTCCCTGGCTCTGAAGATGTCTAGGACGTCCATGATCAATTCGAGCAATGGGTCAAAGGGAAACCAGTTCATGGATTACAGCAGCTACAAATTATCGATCATTAACACTCTGCAGTATTTGCGGAAAACCCCACGCAAAAAAAATTTTCCTAAGCTCTTGTGCTACATTTGCTGCATGCTTCGACTTTAACGGTCGAAAATGTAAAAATTTGGTAGTATGATCCTGATAATTTAACAGCCACTTATAATCACCATCAGGGCCTGACTGAAAGTCAATAAGGTCCACCTGTCCACGTATATTAAATCCGTCATAAACAATTGGTTTAACAACAATTCCAGTTTTTGTAGCCGCACGCTTTCCATCGCAAATTGTACAAAAAGAAACGATCATTTGACAAGCTATTTTTGAGATCTTCCACTTACCTTTCGCATAAAACATCATCTTGTCCCTGCCACCATGACCTGTACGAACATGTGCTTCCGAAAGTTTGTCATAGTAATCCTCAATTGCTACCATGAAAATTAATGGTTCACTTAGACCATTTCTTTTTAAAATCACTTGCATTTCAGCTCTAATCTTCACGAGTTCGTATAGTTTGGAATGGTGATAGTGATTGTTTTTTTTTGTTTTTTTCTTCACATTCCATGAGAGATCTAATTACAGTGATAAATGCACTTTGTTCCACACTGATCTGTTACTCGTTGAATTTTTTTCATACATACTAAATAATTTAGCTCCAAATTGAGCACGATCGACAATATTTTCCGTCATATTTATTGCGAGTGAACAGAACAAAATTTATTTGGAAACTGAATCTTGTTTTTAAAATTATTCTCTTTAATAAATGTAAGTGCAAACTCTACGATAATTTCTTGTATTACAAATAATAATATTTACGTTAATTAAAGAGAGTTGAATAATAATATATTGTTCTAATAGCCTAAAGACGCTCAGGCTATTAACCCAATAACGCAGTATTTGGTTAATAGCCTGACTTTTCTAGGCGAATAGACGTTCAAAGTATCTTCAAATTCGACTTCGTCTACTGGCCGGCTGTTAGAAACTGAACCATGCTTTTAGCTAATGGCCTGAAATGTCTATCGGCCTACGACATATATAAAGGACTATATAACTATACATATTAATATAGTTTCCTATATAGTTTCCCACATCGTTTCATATATAGTTTCCGCTACAGTTTCCGATATATTTTCCTATATAGTTTCCTATATCGGAATTTTTGATAGGGATATGAAAAACATGTCTCATAAAACACTACACAATGAAATTTCCAATGTTACTCGAAGGTAATTAATAAATTTCAATAAATTTAAAATAAGAAGCAAAATCCTTGAAGTTCAATAATAGTACCAACGCATTTCGTAGTATGGAATCCCTTTTATGCATTCTGTAAGAATTGTACGTTAAATAAAGGCGTAAAATTGTAGACTATCAATGGTCTGTAACAACTAAATATGTAAATTTGATTTATTTTAAACATGTTAAAATTATATTTTATGGACACTTTGAACAAAACAATTGTAGATTTATTCTCTAAATCTGAAAGAGTGCGGATTTGTTTACCCATTGAAATAGTAAGAAATTTGACTAATAATTAGTAGCAAACTACTAATTGATAGTTGAAAATTAGTAGCTTTCTAATAATTTGTAGGGATATAAGTGTGAGAGTGAGCGAGAAAGAAAACAGAGATAGAAGCGTCGAGAAATAGTAGGGATGGGCGCTTGCCCTTACGAATTTGCGCGTCGTATGAGCGATTAGTGTGGTCAGTGACTTCGAGCCACGCACCGAAAATAAACTAAAATCTAATTGTGAAGGACGAGATCTAGGAAGCCGGAGTGCCTCAGTCTAACTCTTCCTCGAGCTTTACACACCGCCCAAAAGGGGTAAGAAAGTTTTTTTGTTATCGCCGGGTTTGTGCGACAAAAAATAAAAATAAAGATTTCGGTTGCAGCGGTTTGGTGTATTATCAGTTACCACACCACGTGTATCTGGGAGAGCGTGGAGAGACGCCGGTCAACCATTGTTGTGCTCCAACTTATTATAAACGGCGAGATTTATAAAATTATATTTGACGATTGCGTCGCAGCACCACCACCGAGGTGACGACCTGGGAGGACCAATCATAAAGGATTGCGTGCGAGCGACGTAGGATCCGAGGGTCAACATTTTGTAACCCCTGCATTTTTGCAGTTAGAACCTTTTTTTAATATTTCGCAAAAAAAAGCGGTGAGTTTCACTTATCTCGAAGTCACGCATTTTATAAATTTGACCACACGTCAATTTAATTGACTAAAATTTCTATTTTATATTTATTTCTAATCGCATAGGCAACGATTAAAAGAAACCTGTTAGATAATAATATTGCTTTTGTCTCTTTAATATTGATATTGTCATTTTAACTTCAATTGCTCTCTAAGATTGTATGTGTGAGTTTTTTTTTTTTTTTTAATTTAAATGTATCTGGCCAGCGAAAGAATTAGTGTAGTGACTTTTGAATTGTAAATAATTGCAAGATTGAATTATATTAACTTAGAACGAAATTATAATTATATTTTATTAAATTTTGAACCTATTTCCGAAAAATAATAAAGATACATTACAAATTAATAGTTAAACTACTTACTATTTCAATGGGTAAACAAATCCGCACTGTTTAAGAGTAAAAGAATTATTAATTTAGATTTAAAATTTCACTAATCACAAATAATAAAATTAATTACTGATAAAAGAACTGTTAATATAACTTCTGCAGAGCAAGTTGTTTAGCTTACCCAAGTAAATGTGGTAGACCTGTATTATGCCCTTTACTCGGGTAAGGCATAACCTTGCTAAAATCTTAAGATTTATTTTATTCTATTCGTCTTTTGAGTTTCGAACAGTTTCGTTTGACACAATTTTAAGAAATAACCGCAGAAGTGCACAAAATTCACATTAAAATACAAAAAGCATTTCTTCACAAATTTGCAAAAGCAAAATGTTAAAAAATTTTCAATCAACATATACATTTGTAGTTTGATCAGCAAAACGAAAGTCAACTATACGAATGTATACGCAAACACAAATATGCTTAACTCGGACGTTCTTGTCTCACTCATTATTGTAACTTTAATTATGTGTAAAACAAGAGCATCTGAGTTTACCATATATGCGGATGGGTATGTATGTCATGAATTTTCAAGTTTCTAGATAGATAATTTATCTTACCACCATATTTATAGCTGTGAATGAGATCAAAGATAAATCCATCTGTTTTGTTGGAAATGCTATTCAACGTGATCTGTCCTATGTTACTACCAATAGGAATATTTGCTCCAATCCAAAATAAATAGGGTGCACCAATAAAGTTTGGAGTTTCTAAATTTTTAGCTGCTTGAACACAAAAGTAAGAAAGAATGGAATATTACAAAATTTTAATTCTACAAAATATACTAACCATTTACTTTAATAACATCTACTGTAACAACAGCCAAAGAAAAACGTCTTTCACTAGGATTTAAAGGATTATCCATTGCTTCTACAAAAATTATATGCTTGCCTTCCATTATTGGGCTTTTAATAGCCGTAATTACACCTGTAAGTGAATCCACTGAAAACGTTGAGTCATGGGTAATATTTCCCGAGTGTTGTAGATGATATAACACCATTCCATTTCTGCCCTCATCTTTATCGATCGCGTAAACTTTTCCCAGTATTGTACCAATTTTTAAATCTGATGAAGCTTTTAATTCATAGTTATTGCTTGGTAGAAAAGTTGGATTATTATCATTCACATCAAGTATTGTAACCTCAACGTTTACAAACGATGTTGATGGTAATGGCAATAAACTATCATTTGTCAAATGGACAAGCGAATTAGAGTTTGTAACATTTTGTATTCTTTCAACTGCAAATACTTTCATTTTTATAGATGATCGTTTTTCTCTATCAAGAATTGATTCATTTTTAACAATCAACCATCCTGAAAAGGGATTAACATAAAATGCACCTGATTGGTCTTGTAACTTATAGGTGAGTTCGTTGATTTCCTTTGGATCGTTTTGATAAGCAATTACTTGTAAAACACTGAATCCATTTGGCAAATTTTCTACAATACTTATATTGTAAAAATCAACTTCAAATGTTGGTAATTTTTCAAATAAATTCAAGATTTCTATCTCTACTTTAGCTTTAGCTATTTTTAATGGATTATCTAATTGTGAAGCTTGAACAGTAAGCTGAAATTTTTTTGAAACAATATTTTCTTCCGGTCCAAAGTCAACTGGTTGTTTTATGAAAAGAGAAGCATTTTTTGGATCTAAATAGAAAATACCATCCACATTTCCCTGTATTATATTGTAAAAAATTGGAATATTAATTCCTCGATCTTGATCAAAAGCGTGTATTGGTCTTGAACATTTTATTTCTTGGTAAAACTTTTGAGCTTTCTATAATGTTAAAAAGTAAACATGAATGAAAGTATTAATACAACAAATAGATACAAGTAGTATACCCTTAAGTAAAAAATATTACATTACTATTATAGGCTCCAACATGTGTTATCTAAGCCGGCTAAGATACACGGAAAATACTATCCGGTTGGAATAACTGGAATTCCGGTTAAGCCTCACTTAACATTTTTTTCAGTTATTTTAACCGGAATTCCGGTTATTTTAACCGGACGGCCGGTAAATTTGATTTAATTTATATTATTTCTTATTAGATAGTGAAGTGATTGGCGAGGAAAGTGTGACATCATAAATCACGCGGTTAAAGGGCTCAGATTCAATCACTTTTGTTCTATGCACAAAAAAGTTCATATGGCTCTGTTTGAATATATTTCCATGTTTCAAGGGCAGCCTCGATCGGGGACGTAGTTGTCTCGATCAGGACTCAAGTGTATATTACGGAAAAAATAAGTTCATTATACTTTATAGAAAAGGGCTATAAAGTTTGATAATATTTAAATTAAATATAACAAAAGATGATAGAAAGTGTAGTAAAGTTTAAAAATCTAAGGTAATATTCACAAAAAGGAATATAAAATGATTGAAAAGTATAAATGTTATTAAAAAGAACTTGAAAGTTTCGATCCTAGTATACAGAAGTTAATATGTAGTAGGTAGAGTTTGGATTTTAAAAGCGAGAGATTCAACTTAGTGCAGTAAACTGCACTAGAGACTATATATGTCTATATCTCCTTCAGGTTCCTGCTGGACCCCGTGCTTACACAGCTTATATTTATATATGTAGTTCGCAGAATATTCGTATACGGGTGATTAGAAAAAAAGGTTGGAGCGTCAGCATGCTTTAGCGTAGGGTCGAGAGATCGAACCCTTGTTAGCGAGTAGATATCAATTTATAAGTTAAACATTCCAATGTAGATTACATAAAAAATAACATCAACATGTTTTGGTTTGATCATAATAGAGTTTTTAAGGAAAAAACACGATTTTTGTCCAAAAATGCTTTAAAATGACTACTATACTTCTCTCCTAGCGGCTAAACTATTTGACCTATGTAGCTGAAATTTGATAAGCAGATGCAGTTTTCTATGAAGATTACATAGAAAATAAGATAAACATGATTGGGTTTTATGTTCATAATATTTGTAAGTAAAAATTGTGACTTTTGCGAACAATGTATTAAAATGACTAATTGTTCTCTCATAGCGGGTAAAATATTTGCCATAGATAGCTAAAATTCGGTATAAAGGTGTCGTTTTAGTTGTAGATTATATAAAAAATATAGTCAACATCATTCCGCTTGATTGTTATATGGGTATCAAGAAAAAAGTCCAATTTTTTATCAAAAATGCATTAATAGAACAATTTATTTTCCTTTTACGAATAAAATATATGAATTAGATTGCTCTTTAAGGAAACTTGTCTGGTGATATATCCTTTCGGAGTGCTGTTTAAGCTGATCTGCTCATAACTTGGTCAGTACTTGATACCTACACTGAGAGAAGAGCGGGACGTCAAACGTCCCAAGAGATTCATCAGAAGTACTTTGTATGATTCTTATGTGAAACCTTGATTCGGGAAATCTGGGACCTCGGTGCGGAGCTCCCGAATATGACAACTCTAGCGCTATAGTCAAGTAGGACGGAGCGACATCTGGAATGACGACTGGCGTCTCGCACTTCTCTCAGTGTAAGAGTTTAATGTCATTTCGGAGAGAGAATTAAGAAAACAACACAGGCTAAATATTTTAAACTTGAATCATTTTGTTAGTTTGAAAAAGCAAATGACACAGAATTCACATTTAAATAATCCCGCTTGTGTTCTTTTCTCAATTTTCCGTCGCAGGACTCCCTTTAATCTCCCTACGAAATGACATTAAACACGTAGGTATTAAATACGGGCCAGAAATAATGAGCAAATCAGCTTGAATCAGCTCTCCGAAAGGAAATATCAGAAGACAAGTTTTCTTAGAAAGAAAATAAAACTTCGGTGAGTCACTTTTAATAACCTTGTTATTTAAAAATTTTGAAAAGTAAAATGAACCAAATTTAATAAAATTTTAAAATAAAAAATCTGTAAATTATAATTAATCAATATTTTCAGTCTTGGCTGTTCATTTTTATTGAGTCTTGGCTAAAACTTGGTCAAGACTTGGCAACAGCGTCTACATCCCAGGTTCTCACCAAGCTTCGGCCAAACCTGGCAACTTTATTGGACCAATGTTGGGAATCTTGGCTCAAAATATTGGACCAAGATGTGACCAATCGTCATTTTCCCACTGAGTATAGAAATAATGAAATGTACAATTTCAGAATGTAGAGTATAATGCGTATGAATATATTACATATAAAGAATAAAAACAATTCTATAGAACAATATGATTATTTTTATTTCGCATAATACAATCAGTTTACTGCACTAAAATATGAAAATTTCGTCTTTGAATTTAAAGTTTACTGCACTCAATCTAATCTTATTCCTTTAAAACTCACTAACTTTAACATTTAATTCAACAAAATCTGATTCTTATTTCTTTTCACGCTTAAAATTGAAACTTTAATAAAATGTCATTATTTCCCGACTTTACTGCATTATGATGAATAAAATTTACTGCATTTATTTTCTCCGTGTGAATAAAATTCAATATCATTACTTACTTGATTATCACTACGGCTTTTAATAAAAGCCTTATAAGTATTTTGAGTAAACAATGGATCCTGGTCATCATTGTCCAATACTTTAATTATAATTAATCTATAATACCCTTGTGAGGACTCAGCTACCTCCTTTAAAATGAATAAAAAGTTTTAGAATAAAACATCCATTGAATATCATCTTATTGTAATAAGTTTGTACACGGAGAGAAGTCTGCTGCAATTTTCGCATGAAACTGAACCATATAATTCTTGTATTGGATCTTGGAGCAAAAATCCTAAGCGCGCTAAAAAAATTTCTTAAAAAAGATATAAGTATGTACACTTAAGTGCATAAATTCCTTGTCCTCTGGGGGAATCTAGTAACTCGAAATAACTGCTGTAACGCCCTAAAATGTTAACGCGTCACAAAACGTTACCGTTATTATTATTATTTCACTATTATTCGCGAAATTGGTAAAATTATGAACATCAAGATGGGAGTCATCGATTCGAGGCTGCTGCGACAGCCAAATCAAAAACTGGCCAAATTGTGCCACTTAATTTGTAATTTTCACTTTTGTTATTATCTAACTTAACCTAAAAAGTCACTATTCTTCTCGCGTTATATTTTATGTTAATTAGTCCGAATTAATAAACTAATTTATTTTATTAATCACTCACTGCCAACTTGCCAAACTGGCGAACTATGACAAACTAGAATTACGTAAACTAATTGATTCCCCTTTTCACGAGCAATGAATCACCGGCAACTTGTCATCTTCGAGAGGCGAGTCCACCCCTCCTAACGTTTTCTCCTGGGATCCTCGACGACGCTCCTACTCCTGGACTTTGTGGGATCTTCGCCCTGGTACTCGAATATCGGATGTGAGTCCCGATATTCACCTGAGTACCAGAGAGATCATCAGCTGCAGGCCGTGTTTACAAACGGTCGAAACTGTCACTCGGCGCCATACTGAACAGTTTCTTGGATAGGGAGTTGCCGCCTTTACCCACCAGTGCAACCGACCGAACGCGGATTAATCTTGAGCATTGTGCCAACGGACGATAATAATAATAGTGTCAATATTCAACACGGCGAATTAGCGCCGAGGGCTGACGTGGTGGACTCTTCTTCTGAGCCACGTCCAGCCCCATCCGACTCCTATGCATTGGCCACCAAAACTTTCAGTTCCTAAAAGTGACCAGACCGGGTTCAATTTTCCGCCGTACTATGGCGCCACTATACTTGTGGCCATCGGATTTATTAATTTATAGCTGTTTATACTGGTCTTGTTCTTAGAAAACTGTTAGAAAGTCTTTAAATTTTACTGTTTATTCTAAATATATTATTTTTTTCATACTATTAATTAATTTTCACTCAAGGAAAGGGCCACACGTACACTAGCGCCGTAGGAATGGCAGAAAATGGAACTCAAACTGGTCACATTTAAGGTTCGGCCATTTTTATTTCAGATGGATTGGGCTGGGTCACACGCAGCGTTTTCTAACTTTCTAAAGAGGTTATCTGGCAAAATTAAACACTATTAGGAATGTTAAAAATTCCGTGCGGAAATCCGGAAGGAAATCCACTCGGATTTCCGTCCGATGATTTCAAATCTCTACATGGATTTCCACATTGAAAATCCAGATGGAAATTCAGCTGGATTTTTTCAGCTGGGTAGAGAACCGTTTAAGAAAGTTTGATCAAATTTATGAAGGTTACACTGAGAACATGATTTTGTTAATATAGCACTTGCAAACTTCTTTGCTAAATTTAACCGAATAAAACTGTTACTTATAAGCAATTGATAATTATTTGTAAACATGCTATTCGGCTAAGTTTAATCAACAGAAGTTTGCAGGTGCTATATTAGCAGTGTTTCGGTTACTTTTACTCAATCCAATTTCTCAGTGTATTTTTAGTATAAATATTTTAAAATACATAGATGAAGGGATTTCCGAAACTGTTGAAAATTTAAAACTTCAGAACATTTTTTTGATTAAAAACATGATTTTTACTGATAATCATTTTGTATTAAAATTAGCGGATAATTGGGGTTATCCATAAAGAACGCGTTGCACAAATTTAGATGTATTTGGACCCCTAACCTTCTCTATGTTGCATTTTTTACATTGTAAATATTTTAAAATCTAATATAGGATGATGCATTATAGAGATCCCCTTTCCACCTCGGAGCGCAGCGTTCTTTATGGATGACCCCATTGATATAATTATTTTATTTTCCGAACGAAAGGAATAAAATGCTAAATTATGTTAATGTTTTTTATAGAAAAGAATAAAGTTATATTAATTTTTTAGCTCAGAAAATGATATATATCATGCTCTTTTGAGTGCAAGATAAGCAAGAAATAATTCAAGCTTTTTAATTTTTATTATGTTTGTGATGCGTTTGTTGAAAGATATAAAAATTAAAAAATTAAAGTTTCGTCTTTGAGGAGGCAAATTAATTACTGATTGTATTGAGAGAGCAAAGTGTTCATTAAGTGAATACAAATATTTATAGACAATTTGAGAAGTAATTTGTAGATAGCTTCTTTTATTTGTAGTGATCGATAATTCTATCTTATCAATTTATTTCTCTTTATTGTGTACTAGTGGTGCCGATAGCCGCAAGCGGTCGTCAGCGATGATTTCATTTCCCTTTTCTTTTCTTATTTAAATTTCTAAATTCTCTAAATTTTTTTTAAATATATTCCACTAAATATTTTACACATATATTAATTTTATTTGTGTTGTACTTATATGCATTTATAATTTATAATTTTTATTATTATTATATTATTGTTTAATTGAATTTATTTCCGCGCTTTAATAAAATTTCATGTACCTTAAATATATTTTTTAAATACTTTATTATTGTTTCCTCATAGAGGAAGTTTTGTTTTATCCCTAAAAATTCTATTATGAGTTATCAACATTTCTCGACGTTTCTAGACCTCAGAAACTCAAAAAACATGTTTTCGAAAACATGTTCGTGTGTGTGTGTGTCCACACTACATTTCTACGAATATCTCAGAAACTATAATAGTTAAGACCGTATGCTTTATCCACAAAATTATAGGTCTCACAGGGGTCAAAATGTGATATGAGTTTGAAACCGATCGATCAATTATATAACCAAATTTTTTTTGCATTTTCAAATTTTGAAAACATTGTTTTGTAAAATATTTTTTTCATTTTTAAGAAAAGTTAAAATGTAAATATTTTATCTTTTTTCACAATAAAAGCACATCGTTTGATCATTTAATAAACTTTCTAGCTCAATTCTATCCAAAGTTATTCAATTTTTTAAAATTTGAAATTTTGCAAAAACTTTTTTATATGTTTTTTGCGTTTTTATAAAATGTTAAAATGTAAATATTTTAAATTATTTGCGCTTTAAAAACGCATCGTTTGATCATTTAATGAAGTTTCTAGCTTCATTCTGTACAAAGTTATTCAATTTTCAAAAACAAAAAATTTTTAGAAATCACAATTTTTTAAAGAACTTCGTTTTGAAATGTTGTATAAACTTCAATATTTTGTTAGTTGTTTATAGTTACGTAAACAATGTATCTTTTAGGTTATTTTTGGACATTTACTTATGTTTGTATTTAAAGTTATTATTTCTTGAAAAATAAAAATTGCACTATACTTATTGTTTTTTGGAAAAAAATGTATGCATAAATTAATGAACTAATCAAAATAAATTATTTAGGGGTAAATTATAACATCTTTTATAGGGAAGCAATGTGTTCTGAAGCGAAAAATTACGCACTTCTAATAAATAAACACTAAGGTACATGCAACTTGGTAGCGGTTTTTAATTTAATTATTTATTTAATTTTGAACATATGAAAATTAATTTGTATTTAGTACCTTTTCATAATTAGTTTTTTTAAATTTTAAGTTTCGCGCGTGTATATGTAACGACTGTATGTCTCAATTATGATTTTTGATTTCACCAATCATAGTTGTCTCTTTATTTCGATAGGTTTTCGAGTTCTACTTTCGATTTTTTTCCTGGGTGTCTTTTTTAGATAAGGATACATAGTAGGTGAAAATTTCCGCCCGGATTTCCGCCTTGAATGTCCTTGATATTCGCCCAATGAATTGAAATTTTCAACCGGGTTAGGAAATAAATTATGTTTGGGTTTGGGTAAAGGCTACAACAGTAGTTAGCCAATTAAGGCTCTTAAATTAACGAATTTGACGTTGAGCAGAAAATAAAAGAGAAAAAATTGGGAAATGTGTAAGGAGATCTTTAAATTAGTATCAATTAGTAAACATAAAATTCAATAAAAAAAATAATTTTTAAATATGAAATATTTATTTACCAAAACTTCTGAACAGACATAATAGTGGGCCCAATTAAAATAATGAATTACTCTCTAAATCTGAATTAGTAGAATTTTGACTAATTTAATTAGTTGTTCAATATTTGACTAAACAAATTAGTAGTTTATTGTATTTTAACTAACTCTAAGAGTAGTAAATACATAATGACTAATGAAATTAGTAAAACAATAATTATAAATCCTTATTTTTTGGTATATGGGTGATTTTTTCTCAAGTGTCTCAGGTTTAAAAAGCTAGGTTATTCAATCCGATTAAAACTTTGACAGATTGTTGTCCTATATGATGGTACCCTTATGAAAAAAAAGTACTGGAATAAGTATTGGAATAAGTACTGGAATAAGTACTGGGTTGAAGTACTGGTTAAAGTACTGGAATAAGTATTGGA
>WNHD01003818.1:0-13926 GCA_011057455.1 Ganaspis sp. Gsp50
TGAATTATTAAAAAATGTTAAAGGTTGATTTTTGTGAAAAATCCATCTATAAGGAAGCAAAATTTTCATGAAATGAATAATTTTCTACTTGTTTTTAATTTAGTGTATTTTGATTTTCGTTTTCTTTTCATTACACATGGGAGTGTTAGAAACATATTGCAAAAGGTTTTTGGGAGTGGGCCTGATATGTTTAATAGATTAAAATTAATTTCTAAATTCCGCGTGCAAGTCGTACGCGCGCAGAGCTAGCAATGGGATAAATTCAAAAAGTTAGCTTTACATTGACTTCTTGACTACAGTTTTCAACCATTTTAAAATTTATTTTAAAATAATTCATAAATATATTTTTTAGATATTTTTTATGGATAATTTTTTAGTTTTTGTGTAATAGACAATTTATTTTAATGTAAATTAGAAAAAGACGGTTTTTTATATTTTTTTGAATATTCTATTGGAAAATAACTTTTTAGAGCCAATACTTCATATAAATAATGTTCAGGAGTGCAGAAAAAGAAAACAATTATTTTCATAATAAAAACATTATAATAAACAAATTTCTTAATCAAACGTTTGAAAGTAGAAAATTACATTTCTTATTTTTTACTCAGAAACTTAAGAAAAAGGAATCTGTTTATAACAATATTTCTACTATGCCACTATTTTTTTGTTTTTTACACTCCTCAGCATAATTCATGTAGATAATTGACTATGAAAAATTATTTTCCAATGAAATATGCAAAGAAATGTCAAAAATTATGGTTTTTAAATAATCTACATTAAAATAAATTGTTTTATTCAACCCTGTACTTTTCGAGTATTTCCCACTACACTGTGCTATGCGCGTATAACTTATACGCGGAGTTTAAAAATTAATTTTAAGATATTAAACATATCAGGCACACTCTGAAAAACTTTTTGCAAAACGTTTCTAACATTCCCATGTGTAATGAAAAAAAATCAAAGTACTCCAAATTAAAAAAATTAATTTGTTTATAAAAAGATTACTAAATTTCTATAAATTTAATTATAAATTCATTAATATTGTTCAAAAGTTTATTGGCGACATTTTTGTAAATTCAATAGTTTTAGAGTTACAAGCCATTGAAAGCCTATTTTTGAAAAATAATAGTTAGGTGGCGATAACTCAAGACGTGCTTCTTTGAGGTCTTGCTATTTTATTTAATTTTTGCTTAATTGGACGCTGGTTTTTAGTATTTTGCACATCTTATGGGGTCCGTTTATTTTCGCCCTACATCTTAATTGTGTTTTTGTTGTATCAGGTGATACATTTGTTTTGCAAGTTTAATACTTTGATTTTTCTAACCTCAAATGAGAGTGTTTGGTAATTTTGTGAATCTCTAGTTGAACTTTTTACTTTATTTTTCCTAATATCTTGTGCGAATAAATATTTACCATCGGGATGTCAACATCAGTGGATAAATGCTTTAACCCGGCGAGTATGTGGTTGGGCATCTCATGCCCCACATTTACTTAAATTCTATTAATTCCTAAAATTACCACTATGGCGCTTTGGCACTTCCAGTAGCTGGTGTTATCGTAGTGTAAGAGGGGATGGTGGTGTGGCGGTAGTGTTGCGCAAAATATCTTTCAAATTACGTAGACGCATGATCCAAGTAGTAAGGTCTGACCAAACAGGGGTCGAATTTAAGACGTCCAGGCGCAGACATGCGCAGAAGCATCGGGAGAACTCAACCGTCCATGTTTGATGCCGTAAACCAGCGGCGGTGTTTGAATTTGTTGTCATTAAGATATTGTTTTTAATTTTAATTTATTTAAAAAAAATTATTGTTAGTCATAATGATTATAATTGATTTTATTTTGTTTCTTTCCCACTGTCTAATTTACAAAACTACATTGTTTATGTATAATAATTACAAAACTACATTGTTTATGTATAATAAAAAAGCATTGTGATATTTTTTATTCATTTTGTTATTAATTTTTGTAACATAATTATTTTTAGTCTTGTATAATTATAACCAGATGTCCATCATTCTAGTAATTGTTTGAAGAAGTGTAACTTTTTAATTATAAAGATTATAAAGATGATATGACAAGGATATTCTTTAAGGAGTTTCATCGCAAAACATGAATCTGATCTCCAAAAGTGCCAAGATTTTGAGAAAAATGGAAAATTCGACATCAAATCTACGAATTCTTCTTGCGATGAACGGAGATGAGTATTTACCAAAGCAGTGTCAATTGGTATTCTTATCATGAACTGTAACAACAAGTAAAGCTTTGCTTAATTGTAGACACACTTGACCCTTGGGAAAGGAACGTCAGGAAGTCGGGACCAGTATTTGTGTTCACAGTTCGCTTGCTTCAACGGCATTAATAAACACTGTTATTGAATCGGAATTATCTTGGGAATTTCGAAAGGTGTTGGATGAACTGGGATTCAAGAACCAAGAATTGACCTACCTTTCAAAGGCAACGGAATGGCAGCCCTTGTTAAAATAGAGCCAGAAATACTGATCATGAAACACTCCACAACCAACCATTAATAAGATATTACTTTGTAATTATACTATTATACTATTATACTATTATACTATTATACTATTATACTATTATACAATTATACTATTATACTATTATACAATTATACTATTATTACTACATCCAAATTCACATTTGTCTACATTGACAACCGGACCCGCAGACATAAGCACCTCCTTTTGATTTGCTTTAACGAATGTCACATGCAATTGAAATAAACTTCGAATCCTTAACCCAAAGTGTTTTGTACTCAGAGAAGGAATAAGAAAATTGTATTCAATCAACGCATTTTCTTTTAGACGCATTTTGATTTTGTGCCCTTTGCACAAAGATTAGAAATCCCACAGACGGGATTTCATACAATGGAATTTAAAATTATGTGCTTCTAAAGAAATAATAATGCAGTGAGAAAAGAAAGTCTAGGATACAAGACAGTTGTCTATTTGAGTTTAAGGGAACAATACGACTTTGTGTGTTGAGTATAGCGATAGATACCATACAGGGTTAAAGGGACTATGGGATTCCCGGAGAACGCGAGAACTACTGAACTTTGGACGAGGGTACAAGATAATCGGAAATCTCTCTGGGACATCTCCGCACTTATCCCTACGAAATCTTCACTTGGCTTTTGTAAAATCTTCTTAAACTCGGGAAAATCCTTGGTTCCGTACAACGTATGGCTTCATCGATTAAACGATTATCTTAACTTTGTGGATATTTTAATAAATCCAGTGTATTTTTGGGAACAGTTGTTGTCAGCTTTGGGTACAATCAGTATTTTCGGTCACTGTCAGTATTTTAGGGTACAGTTAGTAGTTTTGAATACGATCAACAGTTTGGGATACAATAAGTAGTCTTGGGTACAATCAGTATTTTTGGATACAATCAGTAGTTCTAGGTACAATCAGTAGATTTGGATCGAATCAGTATTTTTGAGTACAATCAGTAGTTTTAAATACAATCAGGAGTTCTGGATCTAATCAGTAGTTTTGAATACAATCAGCAGTTTGGGATACAATCAGTAGTCTTGGGTACAATCAGTAGTTTTGGATACAATCAGTAGTTTTGGATACAATCATTAGTTCTGGAAACAATCAGTAGTTTTGGATACAATTAGTAGTTCTGGGTACAAACAGTAGATTTGGATCGAATCAGTATTTCTGAGTACAATCATTAGTTTTGGATACAATCAGTAGTTCTGGATATTATTAGTAATTTTGAATACGATCAGCAGTTTGGGCTACAATCAGTAGTCTTGGGTACAATCAGTAGTTTTGGATACAATCAGTAGTCTTGGGTACAATCAGTAGTTTTAGATACAATCAGTAGTTTTGGAAACAATCAATAGTTTTGGGTACAATTTTTCGTTTTGGATACAATCAGTGGTTTCAGGTACAAGCAGTAGTATTGGATACAATCAGTAGTTTAGAGTACAATAAGTAGTTTTGGGTACAATCAGTAGTTTTTGATAAAATCAGTACTTTTGGATACAATTAGTAGTTTTGGATACAATCAGTAGTTCTAGATACAATTAGTAGTTTGGGATACAATCAGTAGTTCTGGATACAATTAGTAGTTTTGAATACGATCAACAGTTTTGGATACAATCAGTAGTTTTGGGTACAATCAGTAGTTCTGGAAACAATCAATAGTTTTGGGTACAATCTGTCGTTTTGGATACAATCAGTAGTTTCAGGAACAAGTAGTAGTTCTGGATATAATCAGTAGTTTTGAATACGATCAACAGTTTGGGATACAATCAGTAGTCTTGGGTACAATCAGTAGATTTGGATACAATCAGTAGTTTTGGATTCAATCAGTAGTCTTGGGTACAATCAGTAGTTTTGAATACAATCTGTAGTTTTGAGTACAATAAGTAGTTTTGGGTACAATCAGTAATTCTGGCTACAATCAGTAGACCTTCAAGGACACTTCTGATGCCAGGTCAGCCCATTTTCTAAAGAAAGATTTGAGAAAAAGGAGAGCGAGCATAAAATCTTTGAAGGTGATGTGCAGTTTGGATCTCGTAAACTAAAATGGTCACGATTGTCAAAGAGAAGAAGATAAGAGGGATTTCCAGAATCTAATTCTCTCCAAGATAATCCAAATTCATTCACGAAGCTTCTACCTCTTTAATTTAATGAGAATTCAACAGGAATCACGAAGTCAGTCTTGTAGGCAAATTTAATGACTGTAAGGAAGTGCGAACCCATCACAGAAAGACATCTTTTGTCACCACTGAATTCCCGTTTCACTTTGCAAAACTCCCGTTCTCTTTTTTGCACCGAAATTATTCATTGATTGAATTTTCGAAATCACCTGTATTCGACACAAGCTGATAACCATTTTTACAATAATAATAATAATAATAATAAGAAGAAGAAGAAGAAGAAGACGAATCCCAAACAACATCATGCGTAAATGCATTTTCTCTCTCCAAAACTTATGTAAAAAAAAAACAAACAAACAAACAAAACAAAAAAAACCCTTGAAGGTAAAAGTCTTCCGACGGTTCCAAGGATGGATAAGGGCTCCGAAATAAGGGTTAATGGGTTTTTAGTGGATCGGGCCGGTAGTAGTTCGCCGGTTTATTTTTTTATCTTTTTGTTTATATTTTTTGTTTTACCAACTCCACATACCCTCGGATTCAGCCCCGAAGGATCTGTATGCAGATTTTCTCAAATATTCCTTAAGCAAAAAAAAACAAAAAATAATAATAATAATAATAGTTTTTCGTTTTTAAAGTTTGCAAAAAAATGTCATCTGGATTGTTAAGATGAATTGCCTCAAGATTTTTTATGAGGCAATAAATAAAAGTTTGAAAACCACGTTCGAATCTTCATGGAGGTTGTAGACCACCCAAGAAATGACACCACTCGACAATAATAATCTCTAGGTTCTCGGCCATTTACACGATCCTCTTCAAGTGTCAGCTTAACTGCCTTTCATGTTTCATCTACTTATGTGAGTTGCGACAGTAGCATCTAGCAGACGACGTGACGCGACGCGTGCGTCACGGAAATCTTCTCCGTCAGACTTTCTGCCAAAGAACTCAAGCGTGATACGCATTACGATTCTAAGTGGAGTTTCTGGAAAACTTTTAACATTAAATGTCCCATTTCAGATAGTCTGATGTCACAGGGTTTGATCTTCCATTTTGCTTTACGTTCTGTTTTTCTTTTTGGTACATGTTTTACATTTTTTACAATTTTTCAATTTGCAATCTCTCTGAAATCAAAATCTTAAGATGGTCGAGCAGGACAAATATTTGTTATTAAACACTAGAGCTATTCCATCCGATGCAGTTGACACTTAGAATCACATCTATCATAGAGAGCTGAAATACAATAAGACAATGTATAATCCAGAGATAAAGACGCCAAGCTGACGGTCTCATCGTCAAGCTTGATAGTCGATCATCCGAATAAAATAATACTGGATGCAGGTGTTCACCATTTCATAGAATCTGCGTTCCACATAATCTTAGGTCAACTCAAGATAGAACTAACTTTTCACACGGTCTCTCTTACTCTAATGAAGACTCGCAATTATAAACAACCTCTCTAAAGTTGATCTCTGGAGATGCCATTTGCTCTGTACAGTCTTCATCGATCAGATAGATCAGAGTTTCGGAACAGTAACCGTGCAATTCTTTTTAATTTTTTTTAAATTTTTTTTTATTTCATTTCATTTTTTTTTATTTATAACCATGCAATCTTAGCTGTTCTAAATCAGTTTCCGACTGTTCAGTACATTCTGCTAGAAGTCACTGTTCATATTGAGCGATCCTTCGGTCTTCAGAATACTTCTCGCTTTTTCGTAAACAATTCTTACATCGTGAGCATTTTAGAAGTCCTGACAGCTACCGTCGTACAGCTTGTTTCTGTAAACGATTGTGAAGTGACAAATTGCATATCGGGAAACAGACTAAATAAAAGTGTCAACGAGAAAGTGGAACCTTGTTAACGATAATTCATCCACTGACTTGGTTCGTTGTTAACAACTGCTGGTAACTTACCTACTGTACAAATTTTACCTACTGTAGTTCGAAATTCACTCACCAGGCGCCATGAGCGAGTCAAAAGCAAAACTGGTGTCGAGCGCTCATCATTCTCAGACTTGTCGTGCTGGTGACTAGATGCAAGCAACTAGTGTGAAATAGAAATAGTCGCGAAATTATACGAAAAGTGACGAGTTGTTAAAAAGATTATTAAATGCTGATCCTTACCTTGAAGCTCTCTGCAGCTAAAATTAATTTCAATTCTGAATTCCAGCTAATCAAAAATAAATCCCTAAGAGTAGTAATTACGAACGTCATTCAATCATAAATTAAAAAGAGCATCGCGGCACCTGAGGGTAAAAAATACTGGAAAAGAATTGATTTAAATAATAAGACTCGAAACCGTTATGGTGCTAATATAGAAAGCAGCAACTTCCGCTTGGGGGTTTTTGCTCTTTTTGAAGATACATAGCCCCTATTATCCGGCTTTTAATTGCGGATATTCGAATTCGTTTCGGCGTCGATTGTGGCGGACGAAATGCATGGTTCCGTGCAAATTTATATGGAGAGAACGATTTATGCGAGGAACAATTCAGGAACCCCTATGGTTTCTCCCCGTGGTTCAGCGGTTCAATATCAGTTTTCGGGGGAAATTGATTGTTGCTCACCTCAAAAGCTGCACCTGCGCATGATATCCATTGAGATCGAGCTACGCAACGCTACGAACCAAGTTAATAAACGATTCTCTCTAGACATTACCGGACGATTAATAATTCCCTATACAAATTACGCCCCTAATAAATAATGTCACACGAATCACAAGACTATAAATAATTTCACACTCATTCGGTCCCTTTAGCACTAGAATTACCCGATTGTAAGCTATAATAGATATTTAATCTTCGTATTTTCCATTACGAGAATTTATTCAAACACCTTATTTTACGCTAATAGAAAATAAATAAAATAAATTATACGATGAATTCCTCTTTGATGTTAATAATTTTTTCTGGGAGTGATACCGTAGGGCGATAAAAGTCGTCAGTTGCAATATATTTCAAGGAGGTGTAAAAAAGCTGAATGTTTTATCGCTAATGAACCTTCATCGACGTGTTTAAAATTTATGTAACTTCTACAAATCATTCCATCCGGAAGTAATCAGTTCTTCCTAAAAAATTTATTACAGCATAATAGTATATTATGCATCAAGGGTGGGAACACCAAGTTTATTGGCGAGCTCAATGTTCGAAGAACGAGACGAAGATTCTCCGTCTATCCTCTTCCTCCGCATTCGTCCTCGTCTTCCTCGATCCATCGGACATCCTCTCTCCTATGGAAAAGCGACAACCTACATGGAACGAAGGGGAAAACGTTGATCGAGGACAGACCTTCGAAAGAAGGGCTTGGACAAATTTCTAAATTGCGATCTACTGTCAGAAAAGACGTCCCTTCCTTCGTTGAACTAATATGCAGAAGAAGATCTAAGCAACGTTGATCATCAGAAAAATCAATACTCGACACAGAGCCTTTCCCCTTTCAATTATAATAAAACTAAATAAACTCTTAATTAATATTAATAACAACCCTAAAATAATATTTAAACATAGAAAAACTAAGTATTAACTCTAGGAGAAAGGATTTTGACACAGTGACGAACCACATCGTTACAATTATAGAAGATCACAATCCTTGGAACTCCTTAAAAAAGCATCCGTGGTACCCAATGGTATTTCTTTAAAAATCGTCTGGAATTTTTTCCAACCTTCTAGGGGTTATTTAACAATTTATTTTGTTCATCGAGATCTGTTTCGGGATTCAAGAAAGTCTAATTGTAAGTGTTCATGTAGTTGAGAATTGAAACTAAACTGACGAACGAGAGAGGAAAGTGAGAGTAAATCTCCATTATGAAGCGGTTAGAAGTGAGTGCGTTTTAGAAGTACACGAGGGTGATTTTCTCCCCGCTAGGATAAAATCAGCATAAACGCATTCAAGAGGAACAGTGTCAGACGAATAGACTCTGTTAGAACCAACTACTTGTGCTCAATTATGCGGTGAAGTGAAACAACCATATCCCTCTTCTTATAAGGGAAGATCATTAAAGTTCATTGTCTAATATTAACTTATTAAAATACCGCACAAAGCACGTATTATACTGTCAAGAAAATTTCTCAATAATGAATATGTTTCTCAATATATTTACGATACATGATTATTGTAAATAAATACGATATATAATTATCGTAAATAAATAAGGATATGATTACTATAGGTTAAAGAATAAGATTATTGGATCAAGGAATAAAATTATAATGGATCATCAGAGAATAAGATTATCATCAATCGTAAAAGTAAGATCTTAAATCGAACAAATAAGAGATCTTAAATAGTAAAAAGAAGATGATCATAAATAGTAAAGAAAAAATAATAGTAAAGAAAGAATAATAGTAAAATATTTTTTTTATCTTATACTCTATTATTCACACTATCGGATTCTTATTTTTTATCCTGTTGTGTTTTTCTTGCTTTTAAGGTATTTCAAAGGCAAAGAACTTTCTATCATTTTTTGTTTGATTTTGCAGATATTTTCAAAGCAAAGGTGTACTCCTCTATCATATTCCCGTAACATTCCTGATGCATTCTTGTTATCTACTATCAGATTTTTCCATTACCTCTAGAGGAACTTAACCAGAAAATAAAGATTCTTTACAATTTTCTTTCTAGTCACAATTACATTTTTCTTATTTTATATTAGTTTTACAGACTCGCTTTTTCTAGTATTCTCGAATTCCCACTTCATTCCCGTTCCTTTTGATTAAATCAAATTAATTTAAACATTAATCAACCTGGAATTTTTTTTAGACAATGCTTAGAAATACAAGAATTTCACTTTTACGACTTTTTCACATTCTCGTTTCTGTCCATTCCCTTTTCACTCCTGTCCCGTTCCTTTTCCACTTCAATCCCATTTTTTTTAATTTGTTCTATTCCTCTTCCACTCCTGTACCGTTCCTTTTCTACTCCAGTCCCACTCCGTTTTTACTTCTGTTCCATTCCCTCTCCGCTCTAGTCCCGTTCCTTTTCCAATACAGTCTTCGGCGACCCTTGACGCCATTTTGCTTATTCCTTTTAATAAACGCTCTCCCTCATTGTAGAATTAGAAACAGCAAAAGAGTTAATGTTCAATAATGATTTAATAAAAAGTCACTTAAGGCTAATACAAAATGATAATACGTAAAAGACAGAATTACAAAAAGGTGCTATATGCACGGCGCTTAGCGTCTCTCTAAAGAGATGTTAATTATGTCGCGTATGGCGTCTCTCTAAGGAGATGTTAGTTATGTCGCATATGGCGTCTCTCTGACGAGGCGTCGATCATGATCGACTGTCAAAGTCGGGGAGACTTCTTTTGAGATCGGGTCAGCTGACCCCAAATTCCGCCATCGACCGAATGCATCAATTTCACCTGCGCTAGACATAGCGCGGAAAAATAGAATGATTGAAATTCAGCTTAATTGCTGTTTCTAATTATACAATGAGGGAGAGCGGCGCGTTTATTAAAAGGAATAAGAGAAATGGCGTCCATGGTCGCCACAATTCCCTTTTATTTTCCTTTCCAATTCCTTTCATTTCTCATTTCTGTCAAACACCTTTTCACTCCTGTCTTGTTCCTTTTCCGCTCCAATTTTCCATTTATTTATTTATTTTGTTCTATTCATCTTCTTCTGTACCGTTCCTTTTCTGCTCCAGTCCCTTTTCTGCTCCGGTCCCTTTTCTATTCTTCTCCTGTATCGCTACTTCTCTTTACCTGTCCCATTCTCTTTCCGCTCTTATCGTGTTCCTCTTCTGCTCCTGATCCGTTCCTTTTCAGCTCCAGTTCCTTTCCTGATCTTGTTCCAATCATTTCCATTCCATTCCAGCTTCTTTTCTACTCCTGTCTCGTTTCTTTTTCGTTTCTTAAAAGAAATCTTTTCTTTTCTTAAAAGACTTAAACGCCAAGAAGTTTCTACTTAATTGTTTTCAAATACTTCACTTGAAGAAAGTCACACAAGATCCAAAGTACTCAGATTGAGACTTTGGGGGTGGTGTAAAACCTTGGACAAGTACGATATTTAGTTTATAAACGTTCGTGAAGAGATAAATTATAAATCATACTCGCCAAGACTTTCAAACTCAACAACCAACTTTTATATAAATATTTCTACGTTTTATACAACGTGTTCGAGACCAGAGAACCTTATTATTTGGTAATAATACCATTATTGTATAATCTTGAATATTTTATTATTCGATACCAGAGAAGAATGTAATTATTATTAATATTCTTGTATAATCTTTCTGCTAATAAGTTATATCTTTCTAACTAAATGTCTCTATTTTTATTCATTAATTAAAGACAATGTAATGACAACTCCCACAGAGTTGATGTGACAACTTTCTTACAAAACAAGCGAATTTATTTATTCGCTAACTCTTCTAGAATACAAAATTTAATCGATCACGAGAGATTACCTTGATTTCTTTACTGTAAACGTACAGTTAGCAAAAAAATTTAACTCTTAATAAAGTTTCTTGAGTTTTTTAAATCTCTTCCTTTTGTTTATCGGTTCAGTCCAGTTTACTTTCCTTTCTAGTCCTGTTCCTATTCCGCCCCTGTCCCGTTCCTTTTCTAGTTCCTGTTTAGTTTCTTTTCTAGTTCAGTTTATTTCCTTTTCTGTTCCTGTCGCGTTTCTATTCCACTGCAATCCCGCTTCTTTAATAATCTTATCCAGTTCCTTTTCAGCTCCTATCCCACTTCTTTCCTTTCTTCATTCCGTTTCGACTGCTTTCCTCAGTTCGTGTAAAAATTGCAACAGCAAATTCGCAATACTACAATTCACAGAAATTCTGATTCACATTAAAATAAATTACCTAATGTATGAAAAATTCCCGCTTCCTTGAGTTCAATGATTCTAATTCTCCAAAAATGGTTTGGATTAACCTCTAAAAGCCCTTTCTTGAGGATTCACCGCTCCTTTCTGGGTTTTCTTTCAGTTGCCAAAAGCTCTTTCTTCCCTCGTCAATTACTTTTATATCCCCCTATGTTTCTCGACCTTTGAGCACCCTATACTTCCTCACTAACACAAAAGTCTTTATTAGCTTCTTTATTAGACGTTAGGATGAAATTTCTCGCAATTTTCAAAGTAAAAATAGCGTCACGATCGATAACTAAGCACAAGGCATGAACAATGCAACTTGAGTACAATTTTTTTACGAAAAATATAAACATGCATAAATATATTCTTAAGAAAAATAAACATGGATAAATATTTTTAAAATAAAATATATTTTTTTCACACGAAATAAATTAATGTATGCGAAATATGTTAAAACTCACCTGACATGTTCAATTCTCACGAGCATAATAAATAAAATTTGCTGTAATGAGAATAGATGATAATAATACGAGTCGGAAATATTTACGATTATTAATTTCGTGATTTATTATAGCTATTAAAACAACAATTTCATTAGTGCTAATGCGAAAAGTAAATAAACAGAATAAAGGGAATAAATTTGATATTAAATTAGTTATTGCATTGAACTGCATTCGGATACTAAAATCTGTTTGTTTCTGTTTCAGGAAATATTAAAACAAAAGCCGTTTTGGACGTTGAGACAAAAAAGGGATACTGGCTGACAGTTTACGCACAGGATCATGGAGTTGTTCCATTAAGTTCCAAACAAGAAGTAAGTTACTACTGGACATTACGACAAGACATTACTTTTTTCATCAGCATTTTTTATTCCGTATCTACAAACGTCGCTGAATTTCGTAACGTTCAATAAACGAAAAGAAGCTTTTGAAATTTGTCGATTCTAAATTAATTTTCGCAAGATGTTTTATTTCTTCTTGTACTATATTTTCAGGTCTACATCGAAGTCTTGGATGAAAATGACAATATCCCACTAACTGAACTGCCAGTCTATTATCCTTCAGTTCCTGAAAACTCACCAGCTGGTGTGAATGTGGTTCAAATACGAGCCTTCGATCGTGATATTTCGCCTCAGCAATTCACTTTTTCTATCACAAGTGGCAATCCAGAAGGCTATTTCCTCATCAACTCTACTACGGGTAAGTGCCACTCGTCCTAACCTTCGGAGAAATAAGTTCTCCAAATCCTCTATTTCCTATTACAAATAACGTAAACACAGAGGAAGCATTTTTCGTTAAAATTTTTTTTATAAAACAAAAATTTCAATTATTTCATTACCTTTAAATAGAAGTGAATTGATTAAAAGCCTGATATAGAGTACTTGCAATTTTTTTGTGAGCATTTATGAGAGAGAAATGAACACTATCTACACTTTTAAAAAACACTCCATATTCTTCTTTTACTTTTGTTGTCAATTTTCTTGGGTAATTTCTCTTGGCAAATTTTTCTTGACTAATTTTTCTTGGATAATTTTTTTTGTAAAATTTTTCTTGGATAATTTTTCGATTGAAAAACCATTCGCGATTTTGGAATACAATTTTTTAGTGTAAAAAAGACTCGGAACTGTTCATCGATTGAATATAAAATTCGATTAACGTATAGTCTCGTGATCTTATCGAATACTGAGGGTTGAATGCGGTAAGGGCGGGAACGAACCTTCCTTGATAACAAACGCATTTCGCCTCAAACTTTGAGCGGCTACATTCTACAGCCTTAATTTCCGTAACCTACCACAAGAGGGCGTGTCAACTGAATTGTGATTCATGAAGGCAAAAACGAAATTTGCATCCTACCTTGATTTCACTTAACTCCTTCAAGTATTCTTCTGAAACTTCACTTAACTGAAACGGTTTTAAAAATCTTCCAATTTTTTAAATGTTGTTTAGGGGTTTTCCGGAATAATATCAAGGAAATAAAACACAGTCAATTTGTTAAAAACATGAAAGCGTATAAAACACTGTTTATTATAAAATGTATTATAAAACCAACTCTATTAATTACACTATTGCACGTGAATGTAAGATACTCTAATTTGAGATTATTGCATGAAATGTACAAATTATTTTAACAAAGAGGGTCGCGTAGGTTTGTGCTAGTATTGTCGTTTTGTCACTCTTTGTCACGTCTTGACAAGTAGATGTCCAAATAGGTACTGTTTTTTTGGCCCCCTGCTGTCTAGTCCTTTACCTGAACTATCTTGCGACAAGAAGCCCCTTTTTCGCTATTCTCAGGACCTTCTAAGTAGAGTGTAATTCAGTAAAGTCTGTGATTTGTCTATGAGTACAGTAAGGTCTAAATATGTCCCTCAATATTACTAAGTAATCCTATGAGCTGTAATGCTCTTCCTCTCTCTTACTCAGAGAAAGAGCATGACGTGTGCTGTCGACGTCGTCGGCACCGACAATGAGTTCGCGAGTCCCACACTTTGAA
>WNHD01003819.1:8332-20434 GCA_011057455.1 Ganaspis sp. Gsp50
AACACCTTAGTTGGTTTAGTTAATACGTTAGCTATGATGACTAAATATTGACAGCTAACTTATGTTAGCTGCAGCGGCTAACTTATTTTTTTCCGTGCAAAAAGTACTCAAATGAGGACGTTAGAAATCTTGTTAAAAAAGTACTTTAGATTTGTCTAAATACAAAGTATAAAAGGTCATTTGAAAGGTCATAAAACCAGCATTTAACGCATTTGATGATCAATTTTCTAAACAAAACCGTTCAAGTTGTATGATTAAAAAACTATTTAACGCTCATTTTAAATACATTTTGAATAAAACTGTTCCAAAAATAGTTAACTTCTTCGAGTTCCTAAACTTGAATATGGTTGCACCTAAAAATTCGAAAAAAATATTTTCAAAAAGCTTGTTTTCTAACGCGTTAAATGACCTATTACACTTTAAATTTATCCCAACCTAAAGTACTTTTATAACGCCTGTCCAAAAGTACTCATTTTAGCGCTTCCGGCAGGACAGGCGCTTGGACGTTCTATCAATAACATTAAAAAAGTTATAGTCAACTTTTATAGGTTTTTAAACAATAGATCTATACGTCGGCATAAGGTACGCTGAAAAATAAATATATGTATTGTCAAATTTTGGACGTATATTGAAAAAAAATACTTGTTTATATGTAAAAATAATTATAAGTATACATCTTCGATTTGAATTATCTTAGATATTACAAAACACGTCTTTTTGTTACTCGGAATTTTTTATGAATCAAAAAATTACATAAACTAAAATAAACTATACCTACAAAATAAAACTAAAATATAATAAATAGATAAATAAATAAAATAAAATAGAATAACAAAAAATGTATTAACAAAATAAGACAAAATCAAACTGAAAATGACAGATTTATTTAAAACAAATATACAAAAATTTATCATCGTATTTTCATTTTAAATAATTTCTAATCTAATTTTCTTTAGTGAATTTATGCGTAATATCTAATTCTTTTTTAAGTATTAAAATTTTCATAATTTTCTGGAATCAAAAGACTCTTTACTTGAAAAAATGATGATGAAACTCGGGTTATAAGAGGGATTTTTCATTACGAATTCATGAATTCTAGTAATACTAAAGTACATTCTTCCAATTATCTCACTTTGTTAAGATCATTATTTCTCTTCGTATCTCCTATTGAAATATGCTCTGAACTTTAGTTCAAACCGACCTCGTTAGTTGTACAAACTTTTAAAGATAAAATTGAGCTCTAGCAAGAAATTTTCAAATTGCGAAGATCTTTTTAAATCCCAACAACCTCCTATGTTTGAAAAAAATTCTAGAACGAATTCTATTCGATATTTTTTATTTAAAAACGTGTTTCATTCAAATACGAAAATAATTTTTTTCTTAGTAACAGAGTATTTCCTGTATTATATATCAAATAACATAGTTTTTTCAGCTTTCTTGAAAATTTTTGCCATGCAATTTTGCTTGAACAATTTCTTTTAAATCAAATACAAATTTTCTTTTTAAAAGTAGTATTCTTTGGAGCAAAAAGTCGTAAACTATTTGTAATTATTCCAACACTAAGAGAAAAGTTTTCTTGATTCAATGCAAAAATGTATTGAGCCTAATTCGAATGCTTCATTCTTACATTCGGAGCTAGAATATGTATTCTTGAATCAAGAATAATTATCCTCGATTCAAGTATTCATTCTTATTTCAAAGTATTTATTTCTGATTAAAATGCAAAAATTCTTGTACTGAATCGAAAATATTCTTAAAACAAGAATAAGTTGTAAGTATATTTTTATTCTTGAAAGAAGAGTATGTTGTAATTCTTGAAACAAGAATAAGTCGCAAGTATATTTTTTTCTTGTTTCACGAATTATTTTCTCTCAGTGAAGTAAACATTAGATTGATATTCAAAGCTTGACTGAATGTGGTAATTAAAAACATCTGAGTAGCTATTTAGCAAAGTATAAAAATTAAGTTACAAGAGCGCGAAATGGTTTTTATTACGATCATAAAAAAGTGGTTTACCTCCAACAAAAAGTAAAAGAGTAATGAAAAGCCTTAAGTTATCCATTTCAGGTGCTTATCACATTTTTTCATATCTAAAAATCTCATACACACAGTTTTATCAATTTTTGTACTAAAATTTTCTGAAATGTTTTATTTTTCACTGAAAAAGCACGATAAAGTTTTTTCACAAAATGTCATCAACACTTTTGGTCTAGGACGCTTCAAGGACGGAAAAACTGGCTCGAACGCGTTTGGTACATGTTTGGAAACTGTACTGGTACCGTTTGCGTATAAAGTAATAGTTTCTGACTCTCAACTGACGGGGATGCTGTGCGAAAAGTTTAGAGCTTGCGCCGGTCGTGCGCTTGCGCACAGAATCCTTCTGAACCCCCTTACTCATCACAATCCTTCCTCAACCCATTCGCTTATCTTCAAAGTACGACGACCTCTCAAAGTATGCATTTATTACGTTTTCTTCATTTATTTATACTTATGATACTTTTTGCCCATTTTTTTTATTCATTTTATGTAAAAGCGCATTGTTTTACTGTATGATCTTCTTCACTTTTATTCTTTTAATTTAATTTCTTTTCATTCTTCGCATCTATTAATGCTAGTTTATTTCTTTCATTTACGTAATTAATATTAATGTATTTTTTATTTCTTTACATTTATTAAACATTTTTATTTGTTTGTGTTCAATTTTTGTTGTTGTTCGCAATCGAAGTTTTGTATTTTTTGTTTGTTTTTTTATTTGCATGCTTTCTGTTCATTTTACTTTTGTTGGTTCTTTCTTCTCTGCGTTGGGTGTAATTTTTACACTTTTGTATCTAATTTATTTCATTTGTTTTTTGCATTCGATGTATTTTTACTTCTTTGCATTTAATGCATTTTTTAGTTCTTTGCATTTTACGAATGCTTTACTTCTTTGTATTCAATAAATTTTTTACTTCTTTGCATTCAATAAATTTTTTATTATTTGCATTCAATAAATTTTTTATTCTTTGCTTTCAATAAATTTTTTATTCTTTGCATTCAATAAATATTTTACTTCTTTGCATTCAATGTTAATTTCCTTATTATAATCCAAGAATTTTCTATTTTCTACTATTTTATTTTCCACTATTTTATTTTTATATTTTTTGACATAAAAAAATTATGGATTATTCATTAAACAAAATTTACATGCAAATATTTTTTATTGATTTATGTTCATAATCGTTTATTTTTTATTTTGCGCATTTGTGTTGCGCAGATTGCTTTTGCCCACGTTTAATATACACGGGCCACTACTGCGCATGTTTAATATTCATAAAGCACTATTTTGCATGTTCAACTTGCATGAATCACTATTGCGCATGCCCAACTTACAAGAGCAACTTTAGCATATTATTTACATCAAATTTACTTTTTACAATGTTTTTAAAATGATAAATCTTGAGCCAACCCATGTAACAAATTATATTCTAAAAATAAAAATGTTCGTTTGTTTTCAAATAAACTGTTTACAACAATTTTTGTAGCCCAAAAAATAAAAAGTTGAATAAATCTTTTAAAGAAGAGACCTGAATAAAAAAAATTAATGTTTCATTAAAATCACAATTTTCAGAGTATTAAATTGATATTTTGTTATCAAGAAGAGACAAAAAATGGATATTTTTAATTGATTTTTTGATTTATTTATTTATTTCTATTTCATTATAATTAATTTAAAATAATATTTATTGTACGTACTTTCTTGATAGTGATAATAGAAAATTTTGTTTGAACAGGTTGTATTGGTGAAAAGTTGTCGATGCGGAAATTGAAATAAATAATAATGGAAGAGTTTTATTACGCACACCGTTTTTCACTTTAGAACAAAAATATAAATATGCTTGTTAAGTGCTTTATGTTTGTGTTTCAACCTCTGCTATTATCGATTTTACACTTAAGGGTGTTAAAAGCCATTAACTATTCTCCACACTGAGGGCGAATTTAATTTTCTGGGTTTAGAAATTCTAATTGAGAGCAGCCAGGACAGGTATAATTACTTTTTAATTGAGCATTTAACCGGTAGTTCTTAATATATTCACCAAACCAGTTATTCCTATTCGATGGATGCTGCTAAATGCTGACAATAATTACTAGAAACGTTTATAAAAGAAAATTTACCATCATTTCAATTCTTCTAAACCAATTTCAAATTTGTTACGCACCTTCAAAACTTTACAGATATTCGTCTTTTTTACTCAAAACAAAAAGTTTTACAAAAGTAAAACTATCCCAGTTTTTGGATTTAATTTAAACAATGCATGGTCTATTTTTGAATGCACATTTAGGCTCAGTTTGGGCTTTATTTTTGGGCTAAGTTTTGGATTCAAATTTATTTTGGCCATAATTTTTTGGCCACAAATGATATATTTTTGGTCTCTTTAGGTCATTTTTCAAGCTCAAACTTTATTCAATGTTTTTAATTTGATGCGTTTGGGGATAATTTTTTCATTCCAAATTGCAATGTAAAAGATACTACAGTTTTTTTAAAAATTGAAAAAATTTGTGACTGTCAAAAAAGTTTGATAAATAATGTTATTATAAAGTGATTTTGGAGTTGATTCTTGAGAAGTAAAAAGGGCAGAGAAGAACTTTGAAATAACTGGTTTAATTTGGTAAAGAGCACCTTCGTGAACATCTTGCAATGCTTTCGATAAATTTAGTGACTAAAGTTTGTGTGTGGCTGCACAATCCCCCGAGTTTAAAGTAACTTACAAGCAGACTACCTTTAAACCAATTTTACAAGTGGGATTCAACACCATATAGATAAATACAATTCAATCCTTCTCTCTAACTCTATTTATGAAGTAAAATTTACTTACGGTTTCATACTGCCATTTCTAATTAATATCTTTCACTAATCTCCATCTTCATTTAATATTTACGTGCACCATTTTCCACTACACGTAACATTTTGCGTTATTAATTTCACTTTTAATCTTTCCAGGCTATATTTTCAAAAGAAGCTGATATATTTGAATTTATTTCTTAGAATAAAATTCATTTCATTTTTTTAGGATCAAATTGCATTGTTTATTAGAATCAAATTTATTTGCTTTTTTATTAGGATTACATTTATTTGCATTTTTATTAGAATTAAATTTATTTCCATTTTTTTATTATAATCAAATTTATTTCCATTTTTATTAGAATCAAATTTATCTGAATTTATTTCTAAAATTAAAGTTTATTTAAACACTAAATAGGAAAATCCTATAAGCTGCGATTGGTGCAGAAGCAACACAACATACATTGTAATTGCCCTATCAAATGTTAATCATCCATAGGTATCCGGTTCAATTTACGAGCTCCCTCATTATTGGATTTTCATGTGTTCATTTACAATCAATTATGGTAATTATATTTTCTGTCCACACATTTGTCTAGAGATGTTCGTCAAATAAAAAAAAAATCCTTAAAAATGTCAATTTTTTCACACCTAAAGATTGTTAATATAAATGTGAAGTTTCCTATCAATTTTAATTTAGAGTTTCCAAAAATTTTAATATAAAGTTTCCTGTAAATTTTCATTTTACTTTTTTAAAAATTTTCGTCTTATGTTTCTTAAATGTAGTAAATAGTAAAAAGTAAATAGAAAAAAACTTTTACTATTCCAATCTGAACTTAAATATAAATTTGAATATCCAAAGGTATCAAAACTAATTATCAACATTAGAAAAAAATTAGAAAGCTGTAGTGAACAATTTAAGATAAAACTTTATTGCAAGAAATAATTTTCAAAAGATAAGAATCTAAAAAGGTAGGAAATTGAAGAACGATATAGAATAAATAAGAAAGTTTCTCTTCGCATGAAAATATAATTTATCTGTATTCTTTCGAAGTTTGGTTAAATAGGAAAGTGCACGCTTCTTAATCAGTGGGAACTTTTTTTTTGGTCGTGCTGCGAACTCGCGTCGCATCGACGATAGAAAAATATCCTGCCAAGATCGTGGAGGGAATTAAACCAGCAAACAGCCAAAAAAATTGCACTTTGGAATAAGTTTTCGATCTTACTGCTCAGCAATTTATAATTCATATCAAGTGTATTGGCAAACCTTTGATGCAAAAAATCGTCCTGTTTATCCACTGCATTTATTTTAAAAAATAGAATATTATAAAAGGAAAAATAAAAACCTTCCTCTATTATGAAGCAATATAAAATGAACATGGTTAATTAATTAATTTCACATGTTAAGATAATTAATTACTTTGCTTCTAAAGTAAAAAAATGCATATACTGAAATTTGTAATGAATGAAAGAAATGAATTAAAATGAACTCGACTTTTTAGAGTCGAGTCCATTAAAATAATGTGATCGTTCTTTAACTGTCGACATTGGCACAAGATCAAGTGCAAACTTTGCTTGAAGACGGCGAATTGGTGGACAATCGATGAAAACCATTTTCTAATCCAGTAGCGTTTTTCGTAAAAAATTCTGAACTGTATCCAACAGTTAAAATGTTTTTCGTTTTTCTGATCAATTTCTAGATTCGTTTCTCAATTGACTTTTTAATCGAAAAAATTTCTTATTCTCAAGTCTACCGATTAACTTCTGATCATTTTTCATTTTCATTGTCTTTTTTCAGTTAATTTTTCATTTATTATATCTTTTAATTTTTCCATTCATTTTTCTATTTATTTTTCCATTCATTTTTTCATTCATTTTTTCATTTATTTTTTCTTTCATTTTTTCATTTATTTTTTCTTCCATTTTTTCATTCATTTTTTCATTCATTTTTTTATTCATTTTTTCATTCAGATTTTCATTCATTTTTCATTCATTTGTTCATCCACTTTTTATTCACTATTTTAATTTTCTATTTTCATTTATTATTTATATGTATTATTTCCATGAATTATTTCTATTAATTATTTTTATCTATTATTTTAACTCATTATTTTAATTCGTTATAATTATCTAGGACTTCTAAATTTCTTTACCAGATTCGCGACAAACAAAAGGTTTATTTACTAATTTTTTTCGATTTCATTTGAAACATGATTTGATTAGAAATTATTACAGAAAATTGGATTCATTTTAAGTAGATTTGTGAAAAAAATACATTGCACGTTCATTATACAAGTGACAAGAAATAACTGAATTATGGATGTTTTATGATTTTTAGGGATTTCAAATTTTAAGTTCGCAAGTTCTAATTTTGGCTAATAACTGACAGATTTTATTAGAAATTCAACTTGATCACGAACTAAGAGGTAAGTACGGAAATGTAACAATGATAATATCCGAGTCTGACTTGCTTGAACTAAGATCACCAAGTTAGAGTCTTGTTAAAGTTGGTTTGTCCTAAAATTTAGCGTGCACGTGATATCAGAAGGAAACTGAAACTAACACAAGTTCCTTTAGTATTCAATATGAGAGGATAAACTCTAATTCAGTCTCAGTTTGATTATTAGGTTAAAGTGTAAATCTTATTACAAGAAAATGTAAAAAGTTTTTTCTACAAATATTTTCCGTAATTTTGATAAATACTTTTTAATTTTAAAAAATAATTTTTTGATTTTAACAAAAACTTTAAATCACAAAAAATACTTTTTTGATTTTAACAAATTTTTAATTGCAAAAAGTAATTTTTTGTTTTCCAGACATTTTTATTTGTATAAATAATGTATTGATTTTAATAATCAATTTTTCTCGCAAACAAATTCTTATTATTATGTTAACTTTGGTTTAGCAAAAAATAGTTTTTATTTTTAGATGCGACTCAATTTTCTTTGATAAAATTGAAAGCCTGTATGCGTTGCAATTTATTTAATAAAGTAATTATAAACTTTACAGTTGAATAGACTTATAATGGTTATTAGTACTTTATGTAATACCTATAATTACATTTGTATTGATTTGGAAAATAGGATTCAAATTAAAACGTCAGCTTCAGATGGTAACTATTCAAGTTTCAATGACAATGGTGCATGGTTAATTGGTTAATTTTGACACCTGCTTCTGACATTCAGTGTATCAAATTATGTATCAACAATGGTTGGAAATTACATTTACATTCACACCTTCTTTGTTTACGTATTTGAATAAACCTTGTTATTTTGTTATACAATTTTAAAATCGTATTTTTCTTATTACTATTTATTTCTTATTATTTACAAATATTGTAAATTTTCATATTTCATATTGTACATCTTCATTGTTATAGTTTTTGTCCAGGACTCTTATGTTCTGTGAAATAAATTTTTCAGTTTTTGAAACAATAAAAGCATTGTCTTTTATTTCAAAACAAATTACATTCGTGCACATACATACAGCAAATATATATTTTACTATTGGAGAAAAACGTCGAGTTTTTATTTTTTGAAAGAAACATGTTTTTTTTTTTTGAGAAAAACAAGTTTTTATTTTTGGAGAAAAGTAAGTTTCTATTTTTGGGGAAAAACAAGTTTCTAGTTTTCAAGAAAAACGAGTTTTTCTTTAAGAAACTAGAGTTGTAAACTCTTGTGAAATTAATTTCGGAACAAAGAAATTATTATTACAAAGAAATAAATTTTGGACTAAGAAATGAATACCAACTAAATGAAGAAAATTTCGAAATGCAAAGGTGCAAAGCGTAATGAACGTTCTTCTCTGAAGAGAAGTTTTAAATATACTTTGACATTAATTAAAACTCATGGAATCGTGGACTCCTCTTTTTACGACTTGTAGTTCCATTTTGATAAGGATACTCTGAAGTGAATGTAAATTAAGTTTAATTAACTTTTGCACTTTATAAATAACTATCTTATTGTAAGTAATTTATACAAATAGGATTAATACTAATACAAATCGTAAAGAAAAAAGCCCCGAGTAAGAAAGCCTCAAGCAAAAAATGAAACAATTGCAGAGAAATTATCTCCATAGAAAGCAGTCTTAACAGAAAAGGAGTAACTCAATAGAAATAAGCAGTCTTAACGGAAAGGAGTAACTTAATAGAACGCAGTCTTAACAGAAAGCAGTATTTAAATAGAAAGCAGTATTTGAATAGAAAGCAGATTTACTAGTAAACAGTCTTAATAGAAAACATTGTTTACAAAAGAAGCAAATCAAACAAAAATCAATTTTAATAAAAAACAGCATCTGCAAAGACAGTTTTATTAAAAGCAACAACAACAAACAATAAGAAACTATCGAAATCGTCAATCTAGTAAAATCCGTTCGTGCACAGTAACAAAAAACAAAACAAAAAACAAAACAAAAAACAAAACAAAAAGCAAAACAAAAAACAATGCAAAAGCTAATTCTTAAATAAAAAAAACCCTGATAGAAAATAATAAAGTTCGCTCCGATTTGCATCATAAATTAAAACTTGGAAAGATTCTTGAAGCAATTTTCTTTGCGCCTGATTTTCGACAACTTTTTATACTGAACCAATTTCACCGTCAAGTTGTTTTTACGCTTTTAGGGTGGCTGGTGGTTTAGTAAAGTCGAGTGAGAATTTCACCTAATCGACTTTAGTCGTTGGCTCAACGAAGAACTTAGAATTTGTGAACTTCATCGAGTTTACTCTGCAGACCAGATGGAGACCATCATCTTTACGAGTTGAGTAATTAAAATTCCCAAACGATCCTGACCAGAATTGATTTTCCTGGAAACACATTGTGTGGACGGCAAGTTTTTTCTGTTAAGCCTGGGTAAATAAAGAGAAGCGTCTCTCATTACAAGAAAATTCTTTTATGTAGATAGAAATCATGATAACTATAAGAGACAGTAAGAAAGTTAATTCTATTCTTTCTTCTTATAATTACGTTTGAGGATAATGGGGCAGGAATGATTTGTTATTCGGTTATGTCATGGTAGAGAAACTTTGAGAAATTATGTCAGAGAAAAGTTTAACTTGCTTTGGCAATAGAGGAGTAGGAAAATAAGAATCTGGTGCTTTTTTCATTTTACTGTAGAAAATGAGATTTAAAAGAATTTTTGAACTTTAGGGTACTAATTGGCATGGATAGTTGAATTTTCTATTTGTTTTGCAATTATTCTTTGGCCTTGCACATTAATATTTGTATCAATTAAAATTTACTTTCATTATTATATATACATTTGCTGAATATTAAGTATTAGTAGATTACCGGAAAACTTCATTAATTTCACATGAACAGAAGAATGTATGTATGTTTTTAATTAACGATTGCTATACTTTTAGTAAAGTTAGATCTAACATTGAATAACCGTTTAAGTAGAGTATAATCTCGTCGGATATTGTCTTATACTTTCGATGAAACTTTAGCTCTACAGACATTTATATTAAATCAGATTCACACACTACAGTCGACCGGGGCTATTATACCCACCCAGAGGCTATTGTTCCCACGGCTACTTTTTAATAAATAAGCTTTTTATATTGAAGTGTTTGAAGTTCTCGCTTGGTGTAAATAAGGTTTGATATCTTGTGAATAGATGGCAATAAATGCTTTTATTAAATTCTTTGTCAGAAAACAAAAAATAATTCATAAAGTTGGAAAATCGTCGTCAGTTAATCAAATCCGTCAAAATCATCTTTTGGAACTCCTTAATTGTTGTAGTCGCTTTAAAAAAGTTACAAGTACGTGTAGTCAATTTATTTGTGATGAATTATAATCGGTGTCCTAACCGTTTTATTGAGTATTTTAAAAAAGAATTGTAAAAAACTAACGAACGGGATTTCCAGGGGCTATTGTTTCCATTACTTGAAATTACTCAAAATAAATTATTTTTCAAAAATTTGTTTCCTAATATGTAAATAAGTGTATAGTTCATCGTTTCTAAACATTTTTGACAGGCTTTTGTGTCAAGAAACTAAAATTAAGTAAATTGTTAGTTTACCAGAAGTGTAACATAACCTCATAAATGTAGCTGTCATTAAATGCTGGTTATTTGTTAATCAATGTGTAATTTTAAAATAATGTTGAATTTTGAATAAATATTTCCAAATATATTATTAAAACTGTTAATTCTCATTACGCGAGAGGTTGATTTTAATCAATATATAATAATTTTAAAATAATGTTATTTTTCGAGTTAATTTGGATTTCAATAAAATGTTTGTGCTTTACTTTGAAAAATGTTTAATAATTCCTACAAAAATAATCTCTTGCTTCCTCACAGGGAAGCATTGTTTTTGGTCCAAATTTCGATTTTTAAACCTTTTTTTCATTGTACTTTGGACTTCCTACAGAAAAGATTTAATGCAGCTGAAACGATGGGAAAATGGTTTAATCTAATTTTAAAAATAAACAAAATTTACTGGGAATAATAGCCCCACACAGGATAGGACTATTATACACACAATTTTGTAATTTTATAGCTCAGACAAAAATTTTCTTTTTCTTGCCTAACTTATAGAAAATCTTCAAAAAGATGTTCACAACGCTATTCCATAGTAATTTTTATTTTTTTTTATAAATCTGAATTATAGTGAAGAGTTGAATAAGAAAGTAGCATTTTCCTGAGAACAATAGCCCCGGGTGATGGTATCTAATTGAAATTAAAAATACTTCAGTAAACTTAAACCTAATAGAGAAAAGTTTAAGTAGTATAGCTTCAGCCATACCAGTGAGACTAAGTAGTAAAATCTTGACTGTAGTCAGACAAAACCGTTAAATTTTACTCCCCATGAAACTTCGGATGTAGAAAAGTTAATTTTGAACAAAAATGTACATTTTTATGAATATAAATGAAAGTAAACACAATTTAATAACTTTAGACCAATGGATGACGATTTATAACCTTGCGGTTGTAGTCAGACGATCCTTAAATTTTATTTCCAATGAAACTTTGCTTGTGGAAAAATTAATTCTCCGCAGAGTCGCGCATTTATGAATATAAAAATATAAATCTAGAAATTCTATTATATTACAAAACTTTTCAGTATGGCTGCAGTCATTTTCAGTTTTCACGTTTGTGGAAAATTTGCAACTGACTTCAAGTTTGCGAAAAATCATTTTAAATGTAATTTTCGTATTTTTGGTATTCATTTGCGTATTCGAAAACAGGGATGGAGACGAAATTGGTATATTTGTTCCGTTCCGTGACAATGAAACAGAACGAAATTCAATCTGACTTTTGTTCCGTTCCACGGCACGGAACGA
>WNHD01003820.1:0-18378 GCA_011057455.1 Ganaspis sp. Gsp50
TTTTTTTATTTGTTAAATTCAATTATTGAAATTAATCTTTTGGATGATTGTTATAGTTAAATATGCATATCATAAGCGGGCTTTTGTTATTAATACAATTTCATAGTCGTTACTTTAATATACAAACATGTGATTCGGAACGAGTTTAACTAGAGTAATTATAGTTAACATAATTTAATAGAACCTCATAACCATGTTTACTCTGTTAAAATGAGCAATTTGTCCTAAAGTACTGTACCAACAACGTTGATATTTATCAAAGATATTATCAACCGTTATTTTGCAAAGAAAAATAGTTGGAGATAAATTAAGTGATTCCCTTTTCTCAAAAGGGATCTCACTAATTTCGATTCAAACTAATTTTTTTGCACGTTTATTTTTTTGCATGTTCATTTTTTTGCACGTTTTAACTTATGTTTATTTTTTCTCATTATATACATTCGTTTTATTAATAATAACAAAGACATTCAAAATGAAATATTTTGTATATTAAAGAAAAAATAAACTCTTGTTCAATTTCTCTTAAAATGTCCAACATTTCGGATTCTGGTCTTAGATCAATTCTGATATTCATCTCGAAAAGATTGTACAAAAGAATGGAAAAAGTGAACTTTCTAAAAATGGTGATTCTTTGTAAAACGGACGTTTCTAAATGTTTGGATAAAAAATCTGATTAGCATTCATTGAAAGCTCTTAATTCCGGCCTCATGGCACACTCGAGTATTAATTGTCACTTAACATTGATGTTTAACTTCCCGTTATTATACACAGCATAAATGGAACGTGTCTCCAAATGCAGATTTGTGTCTCTCTCTATTTTTCACTTCCGACATCGAGCTCTCTCAACTTCCGAGGAGATTCCCCTGCATCCGGTCTTATGGAAACCCCACGCCTGTCACTGGTAACGGATAGGATCGTCTGTCTATCTGGCCAAGCCCCTGAGGTAACATGGCACCAGGAGTGAAAGCGACACACGGTGAACCCGCTTACGAAGTTGCCATACACTTTTACTCAATTCAAACCATAGCTGCAGTCATATTATAATACCTCCGTGCTCAACAGTCCCTGGCATAGTTATCCACGTTACCAGTAGAAAGTCCAATCTGCACGGTTGCTCCACTCAAGTCGTGCTTTTGTTCCAAAGTCCCTTCACCCCCAAAAAGAGAATTTATAACCACCCGCATCAAATTGTATTTTCAGCTTCTGCTTAATCAACATTTATGACAGATATTCTAAGAATTAGCTTTATCATTTACTTTACCATTATATTATCATAATGTTTATCGTTATGATTTATCATTTTATCAATATAATTTATTTTTCCCAATGAAAATAGAGATTTCGGTTTTTTAAAAATTTATGTTTAGTAGACGTGTTTATGTTCATCTTTTAAATTGGAATACTTTACATATCGCCTTAGGGAATTTCTTCATGCGGGTAAATTTTACCCTTAATTAGCCTCCCGTAATTTGGTAAAATCGTTGAACTACATTGTACTGAAAAGTATACCTACCCACATGAAGTCGTGTTATCAGCTACTGGCTTAATCAAAAGTAGTGAAATTTGAGAAAGGGATAGAAAGATTGTGTGAATCTTGAGAAAGTCGAGGAATTTAGTCTACTTAGAAAAGGTCAAGGAAAATCAGAGTTTTTTAAAAGTGCAAAGAAATTGTGAAATCTTTGTGAAAGTCGAACACTTAAATAAAAGATTAATCATATAATTGAAACATAAAAAAATAAGTGCTGTTTTAACACTAAAATCGTGTTAAAACGAAACAAATATAAACTTAGAGGGTTTATGTACTTTAGCATTGGTTCAAAATAACACGAAACGGATTTGAAACCATTTTATTGCACACATTAGAAAATTGATTGGAGGAAGGCTATAGTCGTTTTATTAAATTTATTATACACTGAAAAAAATCTTATACAAATTATACAAAAATAAAAAATCAACTGGAAAAAAAACCTAAACGTTTATTATTATTTTATAAAAATTGTAAGCATTCTAGGTAATTTACTGCAAATTGAAAGATGTAATTTCATTAATTTAAATATTTCAAAACTACATGTTAAATCACCTGTTATTCACTACATGTTAATTACTACCTGTTAATCACCACATTGCAAATCTGGTGTAAATAAGAATCTTCTTGTTCCTTAAAAAACAGGTGTAGTTGGTATTCTGTCACTGTGTGTTACGCTTATTATTTGAGATGTTTTGATTGATCTATGATACACTTTGAGTTAATTTAGCGTGCTTTTATTTGTTGTTGGTCTTTAAATAGTGAAAAAAATAGCAGTTTTGAAGCGCCTTTATGGTCTAATGAACGCATCAGAAACCCTTAGTTTTCATCGAGACAATGAAGAGTGCAAGGGAATAAAAAGAGACGAATGCCGTGAACAATGGGAATATAGCATGTGAGGACAATAACGACGAAAGGGAATCGGTAAAGAGAGAAGCGGAGATGGGGCCCCATTGACCAGTCCCATCAACACTCGTCCAGACTAGAGGGCGCAAAAGCCCCTTCAAGTTTGAAGGCGGTTCCTGATTCTTCTATCTATCCCCTCGATAGGAACTAACCCTCGTTGGGATATTCTTTTTTTTTCACCTTCAACGTCCCCTGCTTTTAAGCCCCTTTCGATATACATATATACAATACACATTTATCTACTTCTACTTTCGCTCTAGACTTATCCAATTTAAAATTGTCTGCTTTTTTGAGATAAAATGATATTTCTTGATTAATCGGTTATGTAGTTGGGTTGGGTTAGTCGGGCTATAAACGAAATAAACAACTTGATGGCTGCGATCTATTTTGCTTGTTTTTTATATAATTTAAAAATTAAGCTTTTTGCGTTTCGCCATTGAAAACGTTCTACTTTTAAAAAAAATAATGATTTGTTCGCTGCAATTTGAGCTTTCAGGGTTAACTCTTTAATGAGTGCTTTAGTTAGTCTTATCGGCAGCTGATAAGAAACGGTTTTTATCCTTATCTTCTAACATTTTTCTGAAATGTACTTCAAGTTGCAAATTTAAATGAATGAAAATTGAAATTCATTTTCAACCTTTTAATCAAAATATCTTGTTCCCTGAATAGGTTCGGATCTTTAATTATTATTCTAGATTCTATTTCGTAACAAATGGATTTTATAATATTTGGATTTTAAAATATTTGGATTTTATAATATTTGGATATCAAAATATAATATGCCTGAATATTTGTTACAAATCTTTTCGATAATTGATTCGAAATTCTATTATAAAACTCGTTATTTAAGATTTCAAGTAAAATAATTAGACATATTTTATGAAAAAAATATAAAAAAACGTTCTTCAAAATGTTGAGGAAAAATATTTGATGAGAACGATATTAATTTACAGTTTTTAAAATTTCGTGTCTACTAGAAATGCTTAAATATTGACGGAAATTATAATTTTCATGGAAAAATGTTATTTTTTGGTTAAGTTGTTCAATTTGAGAAAGGGAGCTTTAAAGAGCAATGTTAACTAATTTTTTCTTCCTATCATTGCGGGAGGTTGAAGGACAAGTATCGGTTGAAAGCTATTCTCAATTTCTAGAAAGTACAAGCTATGCTTGTCGAAAGTTTCATAGCCGTGGAAATAATTCGTCCTTCTCGAATTGGTGAAAACGAACTAGCACACGATTCTCCGACAGTATATGCTCAGAGCCAGTCCCTCACATCTGCCACCCTCTTACCGGTCACCCTCACTTCGACGAATCAGTCGGTTTGCTTTACAGAAGAGAAAGAGGGACCCTCGCCATACTCCATCTGCCACCCACAGAGAGTTGAATCGAGAGAGAGAGTAAGAAGAGAATAAATACGTAGGGAAGAGATATTCCTTGGAAAATGCCTTTCAGGGTCCTCGAAACTGATCGACTGATTGAAAAGCTTTTCTCCTTTATTTAAATGTCTCCTTGGTTACGTGAATTTCTCAATTCTTAGCCTTTCAACAAATATTATCTTGACCACATACTTGCAAGTTATCGATTAAATTTCCCGCTTGAGAAAGCAACGCTTTCTTCTAAAAAATTGCTGTCTTTTAAAAGATCAATTTCTTTTAAAGAATTGCTTTCTTCGATGATTTCTTTCTTCTTTCTTTCTTCTTTCTTTCTTCTTTCTTTCTTCTTTCTTTCTTCTTTCTTTCTTCTTTCTTTCTTCTTTTTCCTTTCTCTTTTCTTTCTCCTTTCTTTCTTATTATTCTAAATTATAGATTCGGGGTCTGAAAATGGCAGATGGGTGGATGTTGATTAAATTATTACTCTGAACAATGCATTTTTTAAAAGAAAAACTAAATGATAGCTAAAAAAACGTTAAACTCTAATTTTAACTAAACTCCAAAAAGCACAATCCACTTTCCTTTGTCATTATATCGATACGTCACAGGCTGCTTTTCGAATCCTTGAAAACGTCTCAACTTTCTCCACTGTCTGCCACGCTTTCTACTTTGTTTCCTCCTTCTTTCTTTGCACACGGTTTCTCTAAGGTCCAAACAACAAAACTCACGGTCTTAGACGAAAGGTAATTGGAAGTGACCTGAAAAACGAAACGAGGTCTTGGTACCTTTCGAACTTCTCAACCGACAATCGCAAAATACATCCTGCGATTTTGATTTTAAGACGAAAATTGTTTATCAAAAACAATCAAGTGGTATTAATGCTAACAATAGTAAATTGAGTACTTTTGACCAGTATATAAGTTTTTGATGTTAGTGAGAATAGTTGATTTTGATTTGATTATATATATTATGTAACGTAAGTACGCTCTAAAAATTGATGTTTTATTTTGAGCTAATAAAGAATACCAAAAATGGCTCAATTTGACACGAACAAAGATTAAAACAAATACTGTATTAAAAAAGATGGTTGCTGACTTTTATCGAAAGTGTGGAATGCTCAATTTTTAAAGAAAATCTATTCTTGGTTTATTAATGTCGTACCACAGGGGTAACAATTCCAAGGAAACAGTGTTGGTAAAACCACAATGTTATCTTATTTACCAGCACTTTAAGTGAGAGCGCTACCCTTGTACGTTTCTAAACTAAGAAAATATTTCTCCCAAAAGTTTGGACTCGCTGCATATTCAACAAAAGCAATCTTGTTATTTATCTTTATTACATTCTCATCACGAATGAAAAAGTATTAGATTTTTTTTCTTTAAAAATAAGTTTTCACAATCTGCGAAGAAGCAAAATCTCCGCATGAAGTGTTTCTTTCAAATTTGAAAAATATGTTTGCTTCGAAAGCATTAATTCTCTTCGCATGTTGCGTTTTCGTTTAAATATTTATTATTATTATTTATTATTATTGTTTAAATATTTATTAATATTATTTATTATTATTATTATTTAAATTCTTATAAAATATAAATACATAACATATTATAAATTTTTAGATGTTTTCACTAAATGAAGAAATGACAGATTTACGCACTTTTCATGCGAATCATTTTGCAATATAAACAAGTATAAATAAATAAAAATTTTGTTTATCTTTCGGATGAAATCAAGGTGAATGCTTTTTTTCGAGAAGCACACTAGTTTTTACCGACTGTAAATCAGCATTTCATATCAATTTTTTTCACACTCAGCATCGATTATATCTCATTGAGTGGAATTAATCGTGATGAAGTATCAGTGGAGCATTTCTTGCAAATCTTATAATGTGCAAAAACATTAACCCTGTAGAAACGCAATGAGGCCACTTTTTCTGATGGCAATCCCCCTTCATATCGACTCAAAGTACTGTTGATGGAGTGCGAAAAAAGCGTGAGACCTGGCAATCCTGACGGATACAGAGAGAAGTTATATAGACGAATGTGGAGTAAAACGTAGCCGGCTGGAGTGGCATAAGGCATAATCGTGGCTCGAAAACGAGACGAGACGCGAGGTGAAGAGAGTTGACCTACTGTCGCAAAGTGGCTCAGGGCCGTCGCTGTCCAAATCACTTCCCCGCCCTCCTCTCTCGACCCATCATCCGGTATACGCGTATTATACGCGCATGTATTTTCTATCCAGTCAACTTCCATTTTTTTCCCCCTTTTATTCCCCCCACGTCATTGAGACCCTTCTGAACCTCCCTTTATTTTACACCCCTGTCCTATTTTGACCCCAAACTAGTCAAAAAGCTTCGGCAAATAATTGAGCTTCGAACGGAAAGCAATTCCTCCGGAGAATCTAATGAAATATCACTAGGAGAAAGAGCAAAGAAACGTCTTATACAACTTCCGGTGAAACGCTTCTGAAATATTAGACCGTAAGAAATCCTTCAAGAAATTATCTGTTACCTAAACGATATTTTTAGATTTCGTGTCTTGCGAGATTGTATAAACTTAAAAAAATCAAAATATGATTTTTGCTTTCATGAGGTGCATGAAAATTGTAAGATTTTTAGGATTTAATTCAATTTTTAACATTCTTCATTATGTGTTAAAATTTATTATATTTCTTGAATTATAGAGATGGTTAATATTTGATTTTTAAAAGTATTATCACGGAGAATTAATTAGATGGCTTCGCAAAAATTTAAAGTGAAGAATGATACGTGTGCTACACTATAAACAAGTTGTGCCTCCTCTGTCATCAGAATTTTATTGTGTTGACTTTTAATTATTACCGCATTTCCTGCTCAAGCTCACAGTAATAATCAAAGTTGTTTAGAACTCGTTTATTGAATAGTGTACATGAATTTTTGCCGTAATTTTTGTTCCGGGTGTAGTAAATAGCGACTGATTAACAATCACGACTGATTAACAATCACGACTGATTAACAATCACATCTGATTAACAATCACGACTGATTAACAATCACGACTGATTAACAATCACGACTGATTCAAACGACGATTATTGTTTGAGACACTAAAAACAAATTAAACCCCGCCAAAAGTGTGCAAATTTCTTTTGAGGGCCCGCGTGCAATAACTGCCTCCAAGTTGACACGAAACTTTCTTGCGCAGCCAGAATTTGGCGCAAGGAGTGGACAATGATTCACGCGTAGAGCCAGTTATTGCATGCGGACCCTCAATTTATATGCAAGTTACAAAAAATGTACTCTTCCTGCAGGAAGTTAACATGTTAACTGATTTTTGTGGCAGCTGTTGTATAAAAGCAATAAAAACAATACTGCGTTTGGAGTTGTTCTTGGGATGAAAAATAGGGTGATTTGATTTGAATTTCTAAGCTATGAAAAGGAGTTTACAATGCTTGAAGAAGTTAATTTCCGTTCTCGTAAAGTCTATATCAGTAAGATCGAAATCGTCAACCGTTCTACATAATTCAGGTTCTGCATGCTGGTTACAGAACGTGAGCGTCGATGGTATTATCTCGGGTTTATCTGAGTTGCCTGCGAGTCATGGAAACGCCCCATTGCCCTATGCCATGATATAAAAAGATCCGTGTTGGTACACGTGCCCCTTGATGCCCTTTAGTTGCTTTTGATTATTCGATTTATTCATTCGCAAGTACCTTTTTAGAAACTACAATAGACCAAATCCACTTTCACAACTTGCCTCACGTGTCTCCTTTTCATCCATTTATTTTAGGTTTCAAAAAACGTTTTGTCTATTTAATTCTTTCATCATGGAATTTAACCTCAGAATCAATAACAAAATACATTTACTGATTGAGGATACCCTGTAAATCTGAATTATAGTCACTTTTTGACTATAATTGAAACAGGACCTGTTTGTTTATTTATTGATAATTAGTACCGTTTTGACTACAATTTTCAATCAATATAATTCTCAGTAAAAAAAGCTACAAATTTCTTTGGTAACCCTATAGTCATAATGAATTAATAAACTTTACGAAATAAATTTGTGTATATAATCCTTACAAAATGAACTTGTAATTTTTTACTGCGAGAATTAGTCACTATTGACTGAAAATTAGTCAAAACGGTTGTGAATTCATTATGAATAAACAAATCGGTACTATTTCAATTAGTCAAAAGAGTTAGCGTTATTTATTTTATTTTTTCTTATTTTTATTTTTTATTATTATTTTTATTTTTTCTTATTATTTTTATTTTTTCTAATATAGAAAAACAAATTCTTTTATGAGGAGGCAATAATAATCCTTAATTTCGTACGGACGTTATTTTATGAAATACATCACAACTCTGACATGATCTTAAATCTTGTTAAATGGAAAATTGTTTAGAAATAAAAAGTGAACGTTCGTTTAACTGTTTACACATTGTATGGAAAAGATAATTGTTTCTTGTTGATGTTTTTATTTACTATACGTTTAATGAGATATGGTTCTTATTAGCAGGAATGAATATTGTCAATCTATGCTGATGTACTTGATTATTATTCTGTAATCCATCACAAAGTTGAATGATGTCGCGCCTCGCAGAACACTTGAACGATGGCAGTTCATTCGCATAATTTATTACAGCTATTACATTTAATACATGTGCAACTTACGCAGTATAATTCATTCCTGTGATCGTTTCTTAACAACTCTTTTAAATCACAGATGTGTTTTGTCATTAAACGAGCATACTTTTTTCACTGCACTCAGAGAAAGCCTGATAAGAAGCTACTATAAATTACAAGTTCAGCTTACAACACAAACAATCTTCAAGATTGTTGTACTCGCTCAATTTAAAAGATACTTAATCGTCTGAAAATTAAATTTAATTACATGGTTTTAATCTCATTACATCCATATTACGAGTGCTTTAAAAACTTTTTTTGTAGTTTTTTGTGTTGCTTTACATAAAGAAGCAGTTGTTAAACAAAATACACGCGTGAAAGGGTGTAACAGGAATGGGATTTACAAGAATGTAAAATTTTAAATGTTTGAATGCAAATAGAGCGCAAAAATTATAATAAGTACCTTTTAATGATACAAACCTTATAAACAATTCTACAAACCTCTTTTAATACTTTAAAAAGTTTATTCCATATAAACATACACTTAATTGTTATTCTTTTGTTTCTTGTTTTGTATTTATAAAAAACAAAGAATAGGTCACATTTAAAGTATACATTTTCACTTTTAAATTGGCGTTTTTGTGGTCTTTGTGAAAACGGAAAGTGTCGCTTTTTTTTAAACGCTAAACAGAAAGTTGTACATTGAAAGTGAAAAATTTGAATATTTTGCTAAAGATGCGATATATTGTTTGGTGCAGTTCATTGCATTTCATACAAACGCTTGCAATTCAAAGGTTTAGTTGGTCACTTTCGTTATTTGCTCCCGCCTCTATACCAGGAGTGAAAATCAATGGTTTGACTCAACCATTGGGACTTTCGAATTACCTCTTTTCTACGGTTTATACTACTCGCTATTTTACTCCATCCACCATACACTTTTCGCATTTACTCTTCTGTTCTAACAGAAACTTCCGCGCTTTTGTTGTTTCATTTCAAAGCAAGCTTTCAATTCAGTTGCTATATACACTCCAGGATACATTTTCCTCCATCTGTTAAATTTTTGGCGAAAATTATTGTTAGCAATCAAACAATTTTGCAAGCTTTATCAAAAATTGGCTTTCAGATAAATAAAAGATGTGTATTTGATTTTAAGTTATTGTAAAATGTACTGGCTCAGTATTGTAAATTTATTTTTAGAAGCAAGTTTACTTTTAGTAGGAAAAAGTAAGATTAAAAAATAAGTACCAAAAAAAATAATAAAATAAAATAAGTACAAAATTAGTATGAGTATAATAAATTATTGCTATTGTATTATTTAAATACAATAAACAAATATTGTATTATTGAAAATTATTATTGATTTAATTACGAAATTATTTGAAAAATTTATTTTAAATTTAATAATTAAAATTATTGATTGTTGGTTTTCTTTCTGTTTCAGATGTTTGGAGTCTAATTTGAATTGGAGGACGTTGCCGAGATGAGATTAATTAAAGCTATAGTAACAAGTAAGTAGTCTGAATCATTTTTTAAGGTTTTGTGACACCGGATGCGCTCCAAATTTCTAATGTGAATCACAGATTCTCTGAAATTTCGGAACAAAGAACACAAAGTAACCCAAATTAGAAAGTTTCGGAACGTCTGCTTATTACGTAAGCATAAATTTTGGTATGCTAAGCAATATTTCCTCTCGAATAAAAATTTCTTCCTTTCATTTATCTTATTCCAAGTAACTAACTTATAATTGGAACATTAAAGTTTGATAATCACAAAAACCATGAATTCTACAATCAGTGAAAGGAAGTGGTTTGTGCTTTTGATTACAAACAGTCGTACAAAGTCCGGTCCCTAGATTCGTTTTATGCAAAAATTAATTAAAAAGTTTTAGTAAAGGAAATCTAAAATTTTATTTCAAAATAGATAAGCAGGCAAAAAAATTTATAAGGAGAAAGGCAAAAGTTTTTAAAGACATAAATTAAAAATTTTATTCACAATAAACAAAGTTGAAAAATCAATATAAGAATATCACTCGGTGGTTATTTAAAAAGTTGAAAAATATTTTTAGTTAATACTTTTGTTGGGATACATTTTAGAGGGTATACTTTGTTGTAAATAAACATACTATTTTCAATGCAATTTATTGTCTTAAAGTTAAAGTAAAGTATTCTTTAAATGAGAATATATTCTAAATTTAAAAATAAATTGCATTGAAAATATTCTTAACTTTGCGTCACTGTATTCTTAAAACTAAAATACCATTTTTCAGTGATATTGAAAAAGAAATTCTTCGTTGATTCATCTATTACATAGAAATGAATTTACTTTTTAAGAAAAAATGTAGTGGGGGAGACTAATGTGTTAAGAGATCTTCGCTTTCTGTTTTATTGATAAAGAAAAGGGTCTCGCCTGACCAAAATATAATCTATATTAGGCCACCTAGATAAATATATACTTAACTGTCAAAGAAAGTATCGTGGTAATTTATAGTAATAAAAAAGTACTCCAAAAAGTAGGTTAATATTAATGAAAATTTGCGTATAATAATTAAAGAATGGCGCACTAATGAAAGAGCAACATTAACAACAATAATATAAAAAAAATATAGTAATATACTAATAATTAGTAATTTTTATAATGTTATAATAATAGTTATATTAAAAATGATAGTAATATTAAAAATGATAGTAATATTAACAAAAATATAAAAATAATAATAACATAATAATGATAACAATTAATTATTATTGTAATTATTATTGTAATAATTATACATTAAATATTTAATATATATCTCTAGTGCCATTTGTTTGCCACACTTATATGCATTTTTAATACATATTTTTCTAACAGTGTAATAATAATTATTATCCCGTTAAATGTGCAGACTTAACGGTTTGTAAAGTAAAACAAAAAGTAAGGTAATGAAAAATTACTGTTTTCCAAGTTCTCAATTATTTAAATTCTATATACTTTTATGTTATTCATGAGCTTTGACGCAACTTGAGTGAGTCAAAGAAAAAACACTTCTTGACTTATAAAAGAATTGAAAAATAAGTCGAAAACACGTGTTTAAGACAACAAACAAGCAAATGAAACCTTCAATTGTCACTTGTACAAGTTAGGTAATATATTGTTTAAAAATGAACAAAAGACACGCTTTCGGTTGTTGTCAAATAATTATTTATCTGTCCAAGCACTTTCGCTCTCCTTTGGGAATCTTGATATAATATGAAGAAGTAGTTTCATGGTCACAGACGGCGCTAAACCGCGGAAACAAAGTACAGGAAAAGAAGTTTAATGCGCGCGCATGGAAAATGAGAAGGATAAAGCCAATTCGAGGCCTTGAAGTGGATCGTGCTGTTTGCGAAAAAAGACGTTTCGCGCACGTGTACACCCGCTACTGATATTATCATTGTGTCAAATTAATATAATTAAAAACAGAAGCACATAAACTGCTAAAAGATTTTTTAGATTCAATACATTCGGTTTTATGTAATTTATTAAAATTCTGTGAATAAATATTCTGCATTAGTATAAAGTTTGCGATAAATTGTTTTTGAAAAAAATATGATATAATTTGTACTAAAAAACTACTTTTGCATGTAAAAGTGATGTAAAATTTATATAAAAATCATATATAAACTTTATTCATCCCTACTTGGATAGTATACTTATACTATACTAAGCGTAATAATAACTTAATAATAACTTATACTAAGCGTAAAAATATTGAATGTTTGATAATGTTTTTACTTGAAGAATATTTTCAAGTTTTTTTATGTTCCAAACAAGTTTTGTCATATTTTCTTTTTCGTTCAGAAGAGAATTATTCACAGTGGCAGAATCATATTTTCATTTTTTTAAGATAATGTTATCAAAGAGAATTTATTTTTAAGTACTGGTATACAAGGAGAAAAATTAAATTTTACGAGCATTTAATAAGTTGTTTAACATTAATTAATTTTTGCATACAGATTTTTCTAGTTTAAAAGTGTCTGCACTACAAAAAATGATGTCTTGAACTAAGACATCAAGTCTCTTACCGTAAGACATTTTGCGTTTTAAGACGCCAAAAAGTGTCTTATTTTGCTGTCTTAAAACTGCATAAAAATCAAAATTTGTGACTGTTTTTATTAAACTCTTTAAGTCTGAATAAGTAAATATCATTTTCTATTGATTTTAATCTATCAGAATTCTTTAAAGGCATCCATTAAATTAAGAGAATTTGACTTTCTGTAAAAAAAGGATTCCATTCTTTTTTACATATTTTAAGTTACAATTTTTACAATTTTTATACTTAATTTTTTGTGCAATTGTGCACTTATTGCAAGAAGTATTTTTCACTTATGTAACGGGTTTCAAATGTAACGGGTGTGTTTATATTACGAAATTATAAATTTATAAATGATCTATGTAAATTTTGTTAACTAAGTGATGACATATAAGAATTGACAATATGACACGCCTAATATTATTCTGATGGATTAATTATTTCTTCAGTTTTTATCAGCCAACTGATTAACATAAAATCAAAACGAGAAATATGTGACACACATTTTAAACGTTAATTTGTTTTGTGGTAGGGATCATCTATGCTTCTATTGTGAAAATGTCCAAGTGACATCACTTGTCCTCGATTACATAAAGACGTTCCAGCTGACACTATGATACTTTGGTGCTTACGTGAAATTCGTAGATGACACTTTTGATGCATGCAAATGTTTTATCGTCAATATTTCATTATTTAAAGCTTTTCCTGTAATCATAAATACTTAAAAGTGTAGTTAGCAAGACACAATTATAAATTATATTTTGTCTTTAATTATTATATAACACGTTATTATATAATATAAAATTATCCGACGGGAAATAATTACTTGAAGGTTTTATTTGTATCGAAAAATTTAAGCACATTTAACTGGATGACTATTTAGGCTATAATTTTTTAGAACAATGAATTGTAACCTTGCAAAAGTAAATTGAGTATCTAAAACTTGACAAATTACAATATTCGATTGACAAAAAGTATGTTGAAACACAAAATTAATATTAATATGTAGATTCAGTGGTGTTTGAATACAATTCAACTTTTTTTTATGTTTAAATAGAATTTGAATTTTTAAGAAGCATATAAATTTTATAACACAATGCTTCTAGATTCTTTAATGTATTGTTATTGTCTAATTTATTCTTAGTTTGATTTTTAGAGTCTAGGATAGTTTGATTTTTCATAATCAAAACATATCAAAAATATTTTTAAAAGTGAAATGCGAAACATCTGTTCTGATTTAGAAAGTTAGCAGCAGTTATATATACCATTTAGCTTAAGATAAGCGTGTATCGGATTAAGCTGCTTAATTTAAGCTTCTTGCTTAAATTGGTAACTGCGCAAAAGTTTGTGGTTAGTGCTGCTAACTTAAAATGTTTTAAAACAATAAAGAACATATTGCTTCCTCATATAGGAGATATTTGTGGTTTTCGTTGACGCTTTATTCACATAAAATTTTTGATAACTTAAACAAAAAACCTACGATGATCAAAACGATTATGCAAAATAATATTTATTATATCACTTGCCTTTTGAAACTATATACTGATCATTTTTTATATCACTTGCCTTTTCAAACTATATACTGTACGTTTTTTAAACACAGATAAAAAAGTTCCTTTTTGTAAAGCCAACATTTTGATAACTGCGATTGTGAGAACAAATGCTAAATTCAAATTTTCGCTTTCTTTCACAGTTTATTTGAAAGTATACACTTGACTTCAAAAAGTATCAATTTGATGCCAAAGGATATTAATTTTATGTCAAAAATAATAAATTGATTAAAAAATCCTAATCAATTTGATACTTTCTTAATTGCACCGTAAAGTTTTTAGATTTTAAATGATCTGTGTAGAAATAATCTATATAATATCTACGTAATTTTGAATTTTTTCTAAACGCGGCTAGCTGACTCCTTTGATAAAAGTTGCATAGTTTATTCAATTGCGAAAAAGCATCGTAGAGTACAAAAATCATCGGTTCTCTTTTGCAATCCGAAAGTTGGGATAACCGATTATAAATTCAGTAGAAGGAGTGGCTTTCTATCATAACTAGTCCCAAGTCCTTCGGACTCAGTGACTTGTTACTTTGCAAAGACTGAAAGCAGCTCACCTTAACTTCAAGTGCCAAGAAGTTACCATGAGGAAAGTAAGCGTTAGCCCAAGTCCTTAGCTTAGGCCTTAGAGAACGTATAAACGAGATTATTGACCGAGGAGAACAGCTGTCGTTTGATTTACACATCTCTGCACTCTAACAGATACAAAGCAATCATTTTTTCTTCTACTCATATGTGTAGATTTTTCCCATATAGTCAATGATAGTTTGCACATAGCATTATTCTATATATGATGGTTTTCTTCCCATATAGTCAATAACAGTTTGCACATAGCATTATTCTATATATCATTGTTTTTTTCTATAATCTAAAGTATTAAATTGCTCAATTTCATGTGTCACAAAGTTTCTAAATTTACTAGATTCTGAATAATCCGAATTTTGAAAAAATGAAAAGAAACTGAGCGTCTTTGGCAGTTTTTGATAGTCGCATTCGAAAAGGGTTAATAATCCTTGACGATTGTTGATTATTGTCGAGGCAATAAAAAGTAGAGGGAAAATTGAATTTAGTGTTGGTCGAGCAACGTAGATCGAAAGTGATTAGGAAAGGGAGGTAAACCGGAAATGTTGGAGGTCGAATTGGGGTTACGTCGCGGTCGTGGGCTTGGCTCGAGGAATAGAGCATAGTGAGAGGTGCTGAACGCAGCACAGGGCGTCCTCGGCGCTCTTTTACTCGTCCTAGGCGACCTCACCGTCTAAAATAACCGTTTCGATGGTCGTATGTACTGACGCGTTCACTATTGTGAATACGATGGATCTCGCCTCTTGGCTCTTGCGCAATAATCCAATCCAGGAACTGTCCAGGGTCCCTATATTCCATAGTTTTATTCCTTTTTGGCTGAGACTGTGGCTGTTGGCGAAATTTGATAGCCACCAACTAATCATGTTACTTTTCATGCGCGCCTACCTGCCATAGCGTGCCACGAAATGTGAGCTTTCGTGCCATAGAGGTACACGGGATTTCGATTAGGCGGCAAATAATCACCTTTAGAGGCCATTTCTGTTCGTTTAAATTACTTAACTTTTAAAACTCCGGACATTATATTTCATCAAACTAATTTCTTATACAGTTTCAATTTTTTTTAAACAAAATTGATAAAAGAACAATTGAAACAATTGATATTTGATGGTTATTGCTTAGCTGAGTCAATCAATTGATATCAGGTTCTATATCTACTTGTTCTTTCAATAAATCACAGGATTGTGGTTTTGTAAAAAAGTTGGAAAGTAAAAGTTGAAAACAACTGATAACAAGTTCTCAATTCTTTCTTTATACTGTAGTTTGATGTCAACTGCATGGAAAGCAGACAATAGTTCTGCGATTTGTAAAACTCACTATAGAGAACTTAATAAGTTGTTTAAACTTTTTAAATCGTTTTTGTCATCAATCTCTTGTCTCTTTGATAATTCGATCATTTTAAACTCTTTCTGTTTCTTTTCTTTTTCTTGGCGAGTAAATGATTTTAAAAAATATTTCGATATAATTTTGAAAGGTTTTTTTGCCTTTGTTTTAAAATTTTAAGAAATACTAGCAAACACTAATTTTATCACCATTTTATTACCGGAAGATAAAAACATTCAAACTTTCATTTGCAAAGAATGGACTTTTCTAATAAAGACGGAGAAATGAAATCTACAATTTTTATTGGTACTTATTGGCATTTTTATTTAAAGCAATAAAGATAATAATGACAACAAAAAGTTTTAAATAATTTCTTTTTTAAACGAAAATGCTTGTTAATGAACTAATGTTATCTATAATATATTTTAATATTAAATTTATTATTTATTTATGTTTTAATATTAAAAATACTTCAAATTCTCACAATATATTATACACAGATAATGTTTTTCGATACAAAAGGATTGAAAACATTTGCATACTATTATCAATTTCTTGAATTCAGTGAAGCGTGAAACGTTTGTTTTTTTGTGCGTTAAATGGAGTGCTTAATGTTTTAGCATTTATAAAGTTGTAGCTTTGTCAGACAGTCGTTTCCAATGGTGGCGCGTCTGTGTGGGAGGGTTCACTGAATTATATGAGAAACAGTAGAATAGCAGGGGTTGAATCATGAAAAGTGGATAGAGTAACGTAGTTCATTGATCCGCCCATTTTGTCTACGATATACATTTCAACATTCGCTATATTTGGATTTTTTGCTAATTTTTCTTCGCTCTTTTTGTATCTAAAAAATGAAAAACTAATTTGTCGAATAAAGAAACCTGTTTTTTCTTACTTCACAATTCTTCTCAATGTATACATTTACAAAACTATAGTTTTGTCTAAATTATTTGCAGCGGATTTAAAAAGTCACAAAACGGTTCATTAAATTGTTATTAGTAGATGCTAATATCAGTTTTAATCAAGTTCACAAAATAACGAGTATATAAGAATTGAAAATAATATTAATCTACCGTATTTTAAAATATCTGCTATAAGAGAAGTCGCTTGGATTTTAGAGTCTTCTGAAAGCAGCATCCGATATGTCTCGACCACCCAGAAATTCTTTTCTCTCGTTCCATCTATCATCAAATTATTGTCCGTGTAGAAATTCCTAATCCCATCTGTGCTCGTATACCTAACCTTGCCCAACCAGAAAATTTTTACTTTTCTGTTTATGGACTTTAGTTTCTAAAGATCAAAGGATTCGGTTTATTTCCGATAAAGTACATTTTAAGGAATTAAATAAGGTCTTTTCTGCATATGTAGACTAGATTGAGAGATTTCAAACTGTAAAATTGATTTCGGTTATTAAAAAAAGGTTTAAATTTCATGAGAAATAATCACGAAAGCGTGGAACTAATGACTATCGTCGATAAACCTTTTATTCCCACGCCAGTTCAACCTTTACTGGAAACTACCACATTGTAAAGAAATCGAAGAACGCTTTTCTCACCTAACAGCACAGAATGCTCGCGATGCTTTCGCTATATGACATTTAATGGATTTCCTCGACCAATGTACCTCTTACAATATGGGCAATTGGCTATAACTACGATTCTTGTTAAGTAAATTTAGTATTTGACATGTTTAAATCATGATGCAATGAAATAAATGGCAAATCTCTTTTGATCAATTTATCTCGTGTATTTTGCTACTCATTTTTATTTTCTCAATTTAGATGGTATTTACTTTTAATGTCAAATTCAATATTTTAAACTTTATAGTATTTAATTACTTTTAATTACTCTCTAATTATTAAACACGTACTTAACACGGTTCATACATACGTAATACGTAGCTGTAGTAGACTAGTATTTAAAATGTGCTATAAGGAAATGGAGGCAAAACTTTCCAGTATGACAATCGTATATTGTTTAAAAATGATATTATTTTTTGAATAACGTATTGATTCGTACTTCAAGAGGGTTTTGTTATATAGACACAAAAGTAATAGAGTTTATGATATTTATATAGTTACTTAGATAGTTATGTATTAGATACTTAGATAGTTATATAGATATACTCATGATAATATTAATTTTTTAATTATCGATTTTTCAATAAAGTCAAACTTGTACAAAATCCTAATGAATAAAAATAATCGCTCTTGGTAAGCGATTCTTATGAAAGTCATATCCAACTGGATCATTGTGTACTTTAGCAGAGTTTAACAAAAGAATATTCAAGTTTCCTTCCTCGAAACACTTTTGATGCTTACAAAAGTGAACTCAATATAGGAATGCAAATTAGCATGAATCAGTTATTAAAAGTTTCCAAGTAAAAATCCCTGACTTCAAAATCCGTCCAAGTTTGAAACAAAGCTTTAAAATATTCTTTCAACTCATTATTGAAATCAAAATTGTAAC